>CABHPH010154618.1:0-25774 GCA_902168325.1 Peromyscus nudipes | reverse complement strand
ACTGTCTTATATTTTAACATGTGTACTTTCCTCACCTGCTAGTTAAACACAAGTAAGAAAACCAACTTCACTATGGCATCTGGGTTGCAAGTGCATTGTGTGTACACAGGATGCACTGATGCCAGGAGACCCCAATCTATACCTGTATATCTTTAAAAGCAGCCTTACTAGTGATCTTATTTCCCTCCTCTTCCACACCAGGCTTAAGACTCCTCATATCATTGAACACTATGGCTTAGTCACAAATCTATCACACTATAGCCATTAAAAGACAGACTCCAACTCAGAAGGTAGTCTCCATTTTCTTTATCTCTTTCATCATTTTTCCTTAAATTTTCATTCGCTTTGGCTAGTATTCTGTAAATCTTGTTCCTAAACAGTGAATAGGGACAGTTATCTAACAAAGCAATGGAGTTTATGTATAAAATGGCATGTATAATATCACAAACTACTGTGTAAATATAAAGTTTTATATAGAAAAAGTTATATAGTCTCTGAGAATTGTGTCTTGCTGCATCTTACTTACTAATCCATGTAACTAATAACACATTATGAGCACATGAGGAAGGAATTCAGACACTCATATGAAATCACTGTAGTACTCGGGAAAGTGAAGAAGTTATGTAACTAATAACACCTGATGAGCACATGAGGAAGGAATTCAGACACTCATATGAAATCACTGTGGTACTCGGGAAAGTGAAGAAGTTATGTCATGTGACCACAATTTGTGGTACCATTTGAACGAAAATTTATCTGTACACAGGATTATATTAATAGAATCACAGAAGAAGGGTACTAAAAGGCACTTTATTGAGTATGGAGGCTAAATATCATAAATAAAAAATGATAAATTCATGTCTGTTGGAGATGAAATAGCTGAATTCTTTGTCATAAAACTGAACAGAGTAAAGCTGGATTTAGAAAATGATGTGTACCTGAATTAAGAATTCCCATTTCTTTCTTCCATGAACAATTCAAATATTGTTTCACTATTAAATGTTAGAATATATATCTTATAATCTATTTCAGTAAGATAATATAAATTATATGTAGTCATGTATCATTTAACATTAGAATAAGTTCTAAGAAATACATTGTTAACCAATTTTATCATGGTATCATCATGTAGTATATAGTCACAAATTAAGACATCTATGAAACCACTTGGTAATATGAACACATGTGAAGCCTGTTGTTAGCCAAAATACTGTTATTTGGTGTTTGGGGCCATGTATTAAAACATATTCCTGTCTTTTTTTTTCTTAAAGCAAAGAAACTTATAAATAATTAGAGCTAAATTAAATAAATTGTTCATCTATCTGAAATACATCAGTATCAGTTATGGCTTAGAATCACCTTAAAACTTTTGTACAAGAAATAGTTGAAGTAATAAAGAACTTACTGTCTAAAAATGACCAAGTAGAATTTGATATTTGGGATCTACAAATCAGACAAGAGCTGGTAGGGTTTTTATCGCCTTCAGTGTAGCAGAGACCATCAATAACACAAACATTATCCTAGTGGAATTTGAAAAAAGAAAATAACAATAAGACATCCTTATGTCTAATACACAGAAACTAGAAACAGAAAGACAGCAGTGTATATATTTGGATTTGGAAAGAGTTTTCATAAACAACATGAATACATCTTTGAAAACAGATCATTCAAAAACAATGTAACTGATTAATTTGGAGGAATAAGAAAATGCAGGTAAGCCATGAGATACTATCGCATGGCTTCTGAGTAACAAACAGGGAGTATAGCCACCATTTTTATCTATCAGCCCAGCCCTCCTGGCAGTGTTTTATTAATAAAAGTGGCCTTTTCCTGTACATCTGAAATAATGACATTAATTTATAGTTATCTTCTGTTTCCCTTTGTTGCCTACTCTGTCCTTTGAATTCAACTACTAGCCCAGATTCATGACATAATTATCTGCACTTCATAATAGATACAGTTACAAGACATCCCTGAAAGAGATGCTGCCAGGGAGAAATCAGCGGAATGCACCAGTTCCTCGACTCACTCAGAAGATTCACATTTATTTATCATTTTTGCTCATTTTGTAACAACTCTTTTGATACCACTTATAATGCTGTACAAAATAGAAGAAATAGCTGAGAGGCCATGACAATCTTGAAAGTCATCATTGAAAGTTCTTTTAAACTAGCAGAAACAAAATATCCCAAAGAAAATAAAAACAAATCACTCTTCTACAACACAATTTCTTGTTGACATAATCTGAATGCTTATATCATGAAATAATAAAGTGTACAAATTTTCTTATTTTCATATGTATATGTGTGGATACTAGTTTTATGTTCTTTGATTTTGAAGAGTCGAATGATAATAGATTCATTGTGTTCATCAAGTCATCAGTTTTCATGTGAGGAAGTCTTCTAGGTAACCAAAGAAAAAAATAAAACCAGCTCAAACAAACAAAAACAATACGGCTTTTTCTAAAAGCATTAGATACATTTTACAATCCCTTTTCAAATACAAACCATTTCCTACAAAAAGGACTAGTTAATCACAAGGACAAATCTTACTGAAAAAAAAATACTATTACTACAGAGGAAACAAGATACATAGGATCACATGAGTGAATGATCCAATATGAACTCTCTTCTCCAATTCTTTGGGAGGGGTACAGAGAAGAGGGGCTGGATCTCACAAAGCAGGTTGTCCTCCATGATGGGACAACCTTAAACTTCTGATCTTCCTGCCTCTATCTCCCAAGTGATAGAATTAAACTATCTTCTACTTTTACATAGTTTCTCCATCAATGCTTCAGGGAGAAAATATTCTGCCACTTTAAAATGTTAAGGGAAGAAACATCTTCCTTGCTACATCAACAAGAGTTACAGGAAGATGATTAATTTTAATTAGACTAACACAAATGTGAGGTAAGAATTTGTCCATGTCATTCTAGCATAAGGTTGGAAAAGTACAGCAATATGCCAAAGACATGTGATATATGTGTTATATGCTATGAAAATAAGAAACATACCTTCATAATGCATGAGTCATTTTCATAGGAATCACAAACTTGACAAGCACTATCATATATGATCATTATCTTGGGATTACTGAATGCATAACCATCATTAGATACCTGTGAAATATAGTTTTACAATAAGATTATTTCTCCTAAACATTGCCTCATCAATTCATCATGAAATTTTGTTTATGCATGGAATGATATCTTTTATTTGTTACCTTTAATTGAAACTTTGCAAAGGATCTCTCCCCCATCAGATCCATGGTATTAGAATGCTGGCCATCTGTGGGCAGGTGACAATCAACCATTCTGCTGTCTTGAAAGACTGTCTGTGTGTAGACACTTGCTCCGAGCACCCATTTACTGTCATTATACTGAAGGTATAACAAAAAGTCAATTGACTACTTCCACATTGTAATGTCATTTTGTTACTAAATTATATATAACCAACATAGAAATTTTAAAATATCTATCCCATCTGATGGGATAAATAATTAGAAAAAAATCACATTAAAGTGGTAAAAAATATACATAATTTGGTAATAAAAAAACTTCTCTCAAAGCATACATTACTGATAGATTCAATCCAAAAAAGTTGCCAAGGTTGGTCATGAATAATGGATTTCAGAGCAAGAGGAAAAGTAGTGGAATGCATAGCTGACATATGGTAGACAGATTTTCCATGTCAGAGTTTCTTTTCCAAAAGTTCCCACATTCATCCCCCTGGAACATCTCTCCAGTTGGTACCCACTGGGCTTTCATGCTGTTACATGATCATTGACTGGTCCAGAGGAACAGCTAAGTTGGGTCAGTGCTTCAACTATTTGAAAAATTTTAGCCTTAAAATCAAGTCTACAAAGAATAATAGGACTAAAATCAGATGTGCACATATATAATTGTGTACACACTAATTTTTCATGGCATCCACATCCCAAGTTAAAGTTTTTTTCCCCTGAGGATTCAACTACATTATTTTCTTTAATTCTCTAAGACATATACTCTCCTCAGTAAAATGTTTCATTTTGCTTAATCTAGTTTTTGTCCTTTGAGTAGATTTCTAGCCAGTTTATCCTACTTAATACCAGTGGGATGTCATGCTTAAGTTACACTTTGGGTATTATTTAATGTACTGTAAAATATCTTGGAGTGTGAAAAGGAAAAGGCAGAGTAATTTTCTGAGCACTGATAACTATATTGAAAACTAAAAGGATATATTGTGTTGACAACATCTGAATTCATATTTATAAAAATATATTTTGACTTCACAACGATTTTCAAACATGTAGCATTGGTCATACAACTTGATAGTGCCTCAGCATTGCAGGTCAGCAAGAAAGGGCAAGGGCAGAGACATCACTCCAGTTTGTGTAGAATAGAGTCTACCAAGCTTTGAAGACTTGGTGATTGACAGACTGAAGTTGTGCAGATATCTATAGTCAAGGAGGAGCAGTCCATTAAAGCAGATCTGTCAGTGGGTTCCTCTAGCAGAGGAGGAAAGAAAGGAATATCTCAAGGCTGTCATTATAGCTATGCTTAAGGTGTGTAGGATCTCTTATTTTCCTGTGTGAAATCAGTCTGCAGCCAAAGACTGGTCCTTAAGATATGAATTCTACTCCTCTATGAAAAGGTAGACCCAAAGTTATAAATAAATATGGTTCCACATCTTTTATATTCAATATCTTGCGAATGTTTATTATGTGTTGAGAATATTCTTTTTAATTTAACTATTTTAATTTTTGAGAATTTCATACATGTGTACTGTACCTAAACCATATCCATCCAATCCTATGTGGTCAGTCCTATACACACATACACACTAGCTATAGGTATTCTGATGAAGGAAAACACGACAGAAAAGACATAGAATATATCATTTTGTTGTGATAACTGAAACTGAGATTTAATACAGAAGCCCCAAGTCTAATCTAGTCAAGGAAGACGTCAGAGGATGGAGGTTATATATTTCTTCCCAAAGGATAAAGAGAAATCCAACATGGCTGGAGAGATCAACATTTGAAAAGCAAAAAGGCATAAAACTTCATGGTTTGTAGGAGAGCATGAAGAGGCTGAGGGGGATGTTTAAGCTGCCCACAAAAGGAGACAAGAGCTAGGTCAGAAAGCCATCTGCTCACAGGGTTGCTGGTTGGACTTAATCCTGTCCATCAGCAGCTTAAAAGCTGGGTTTGGCTTTTAGAGGAAAGAATGAAGGAAATGGTGGCTCAGGTGGCTGAATTTCTAAACCAAGGCTTGTTTAAAATTGCTACTATAACAGTAGAAAAGAGCTGTAAGTGGTGATACTCTATTCTCTACATAAAATAGGAAATGTGTATGTGTGCCTTTATGCAAAAGAAATATAGTAAGGGTTACCGAGAAAATGGCAGTGGACACATATGTGAAGATATGGAGAGAACAGTATAAAAATAAGAGATAATGGGAACCCATTACTCAGGACAATGAAAGAATGGAAGAAAATGTGTGACATGGAAGAGAAGAAATGAACTGTTCTTTGTACATAACTTTCATAAAGATCCAACTATTAGAATTACGATACTATTCCAGATATTCTCTAAATAATTTTAATGTAAATCAACTAGAATGTGTAGGAAACTCAAAAAGAAATACAAATACAAATATTCAAACTAATTGTATTATAATGCAATACATAACTGCTATGAACAGGTAGGCAAAGAAAATAGTGTACATCATTTTGGGAACATCACTACCTGGTATATCATTATATCATTTTATACATTTACTGTTCAAAGGTAGAGGGTAAAATATCTGAAATTTATATATATGTATGTATATATGTAATGTATATGTATGCATATATGTAATGTATATGTATGCATATATGTAATGCATATGTATGCATATATGCAATGCATATGTATGCATATATGTAATATATATGTATATATGTGCAAAGAATGACAAATAGGTTTATATATTGGGGATGATGGGAACTGTTTTTTACCTGTGAGGAAAAGAGACACAGATAAGGAAAGGAGACCAGAGTGAACCCTGTGACATTCCGTTAGAATTAGAGACATTGCTGTCAGCTCATGCAGATGGTAGATTAGACAGGTGAAGATGATGAAGGTAGATGACAGATACATAGATGATAGACGGATGGATAGATGATAGGAAGATGATAGACAGATGATAGAGAGACACGTGTGCATGCTCTAGCCGTTGAGAGCACTTACAAGCAATGTCTAGCCTGTAATAAATAATGAAAGTAGAAGACACCAGCTTGGTTTAAACATAGTATCATCCATCCAGATGACGCCTGGGGCTTTCAACAAATCCCGAAAGACTATAGTTGGAGGATTTTAAAATTGTACCAAATTATGCTTGATAAAGAGTGAATCAAGAAAGTCCTTAAAACCCATGTTGGATACGTTTTGTGTTTAGATGTTAAGATTAGGTCTAGTTAATTGGTTTTTCCAGTACTAAGTGGACAGTCTTATAAATGTATACATACAAGCAACATTAAATGAACTCTGATTTGATTGATTTGTAATAATTGTAATTAAAAGAATAGGAGACCAGGAATTTGAGAGGGACCAGAGAGGGGCACATAGGAGAGGTTGGATATAGGAGGAGAGGTAAGTAATGTAACTATATTTATTTTTTTTAATTAGGCATAGCAGAGATTGATTCAACTTAATATAACATAAATATTTGCTATGTAGGCCAATCTTGGGTTTGCCAACTAAATTTCTTTCTTTCTTTTCTACTACAAGTCTATATGTAGTAGAAAACACTATAATGTTCAGGGAATTCCAAAATTCCATGTCAGATGTTTGGAAGGGAGAGAAGTAGAAATCACAACACATAAAACACATCTAAAAGCAGGCATAATATGTACTTTCCAAGAGAATATACATTTGTAAAATTTTCTTCTGATTAATCATTGACTGGTAGCATGATCTCATATTATTAAATCTGCTCAGGTCACATATCTAATTCACTGATACTGAAATTCTAGAGGTTCTATGCACAACATAATGTAATGAGCATACTTATGCATAACTCGGTAAATAAAATATATGCAACAATTGTTTCCTTCAGCAAATTCTCAGTATCAGATTCACAATTCACTTCATCAACTTAGAGATAAGGTAAGAATGTAAAATATGGTTGACTGCTTTAAGCTTTCAACTTGTCCAAATTTCAAAAAATGGCCTTACAATAAACGTTTTACTTGAAGAAAGAAAAGGGAGATCATATAATTCACAAAAATATGTATAATTGGATGTGATACATTTAAATTGAATAATGTTCTGCTTTTGTAACCTTGAAAACAACTGACGGGATGGACTGGGATTATTTTAAAATCAGAAATCCATAGTGCTAGTGCAGGAATTGTGAACAAAGAGCACAATAATCCCGTTTCTGCTTTGTGAGGGCGTATTCAGACATCGCCATCTCCTGCACTCCCTGACAGATACTGTGGCTGAAAACCATTGCCACTCATTGTGTTTACAGCTCAAGAAAAGAAGAGCTTCCATACAACAAGCTTGATGTTCTTTTAGTTTTTATTAACCATGACTGAAAATCAAGACCCAATATCTCAAAAAATGATATAAAATACTTAGTAAAGTTCACAGGGTAGCTTTTCTGGAGAAGCAGCTTGGTCATTTTCCTGTAACTCTTAGTGAATCGAACACCCTGAGATCATGTTGGTAGCTAATAGACAAAATTAACCTACAGAAATCACAAATTAAACCATTTTCAACACTGCCCCTGCAGCCTGTGCTTATCATACACACCTCCAGTTTAGTGACTTCACACTTGATGGAAGGCGAGTCTTTGAAGCCTTGACCAAAAACTCTCACTGTAGCACAGTTCTGCTTCTGAATATCACAGAATCCAGCGTTCTCAAGTTCTGTAACTTCAGGAGCTATGTCTTTAGAAAAGAAAATGATAATAAACAGCACTTGCTTTGTGAATTACAGTAAAAACACGGCATCATTATTTTGAAGGTCTAAATTAAAAGCATAAGTCAAATAACATTTCAAAATATACTGAAAATATTATTTATAGTAATTAATAAAACATTTAATAATCTTGTTTTTAAAGAGGTATTGTTAACCATCAAAATAAAAGCATTGTTATAACTGATAACATTTAAACACACATTTCACTAATATTTCAGTAATATTTGTTATCGATAAAGGGTGGATGTCAATAAATTCTTACTATCATAAAATAGATCTCTTTGTTTTGCCACATTGGTTTGTACCAAATAAATAGATTACAGGTAAAATATGCTTCTGTAATAAAATAGTTTAGTCAGCAGTACAATATTTACATTTTAAAAATTATTTCAGTATTAGAAAAAATTATCGAAGTGTACATACACTCCTATTCCAGTATCGTCCACATTTTTTATTGTCCGATGAGCATAACTGTGAGTTTATTAATCACTGGCAGGGAAGGCTTTTCTTAGCACTCAGAGTTAATTGGCTTTCAAGTGGCCCTTTTTCCAGCTGTGGTCTTAGGAAACACATCTCACCTGCCTCAGAGAGAGCTGCTTGTTAAAATGAGTGTGTGCATGTGAAACAGCTCAGTAGCCTGCCTGAGTTCTGGAAAGACCTCAGCAAATCCAGCAGCTAGCCTCAGGGGACAAATTGTAAGCATATGAACTCAGAAGTCTCAAAATCCTCATGAAAAAAATTGTATTAGTTTATCCTGTCACGTCTGTAACAAATGTCTCTTGACCGATATATTCGTTACATGAGGCACAGTAATAAACCAAATGAAGACCCCATATAGCTTCAATTTTTGTCATGGAAGGACAAAGATGGTTTAAAAAGTGAGAAAACATGAAATGTAGGAATGTGTGTTCTGCAGAAATTTTATATTAATTTTATATACTATGAGAAGAAATTTTATATGTTATAGGAGATAAAAATATGAGGTTGCGTGAGAAAAACTACTAGGAATTTTTAAGTTGATACTGAGATAAAAGAGCTCCCAGAATAGACTTAAAAATTTTTAAGCAAATTAGTATACTTAGTAAAACAATAATAAATTGTGCTTAAGATATACTGAATATGCATGCGGTCTAGGCAAAAGGTTATTCTCTGCAGACAGGAGCACCCACTGTGTGCAAAGGCCCTGCTCCTGGGTGGGCCTGGCAGTTCCAAGGGACAGCAACCAAGATGAAAGCAGCTGGAAAGAATCAACAGCTGTCAGAAAAAGGCCACCAAACGGCAGGGTGCCAGTCAAGAAGCTACAGGGACATCTGCTTTGACTTTGAATAAGATGAAACATTTGGGGGGAAAGCATTAAGATGGTAACTAATACACTTTTCACTAGAGACTTAATAAACACTATAGACAAAGACATTTTCATAATCAGATGTCATCCTCAATATTAAAGTTTCAGAGCATTTGCATACCATATGAGTCACTGCAGTCATAGGAACTGTAGCCTGGGAAACAGGCACAGCCCCAGTCCATACACTGCCCACGGCCGCTGCACAGATGGGGGCATTTCAACACTTGGAGAATGCCTCCTATTGATTCCCTGTATTCTTCTATGTCGTGCTTTCCTTGCTCTAAAACCCCTCTCTCACACTCATTCTCTAACAAGGCCACTCCTGCTTCTGCCCAGCTCACATCGTCCTTCAACAGAACATCCTTCACACACATGTTCATGACATGGGTTAGCGCCCTGCCAAGAAAGGGAAGGCAGAGCCTTCCGATGCTGGAGTTGACTAATGTCCGCTGACAGAGAGCCATGATGCTCAGTTCAGTGAGGCCCGAAGCTGTGGGCCATGAGGGGACAAACTCCTGATGGCTGTCCTCAGTGTGGTCCTCGGGGAAAAAATAAGAAAACTCTTCCAGGTTGGCTTGTCTGAGACTCTGGAAAGCAAATATGGGAAGAAAGTCCTTCAAGTTTTGTCGTTTCCACCTGTTTTGTGGAGTCTTCTTCATCTCCCGGTCCTGTGTGTGCCTCTCATTACTGAAATACTTCAGTGGGTTTTGTGTCTCATTCCCAGGATGCCGCAAACTTAACTCCAGTTTGGTTAGGTTTGTATGGACTTCTTCTCGTAGTAAGACATTCAAATTATCTTCTTCCTTGGGTGCATGAGTGCTTATTTTTCTAACAAGAGCTTCTGAATTGATATATTCAGAGGTGATATCTAGGTCTGGTATCAAGGAAGAGAACTGGATGTGCTTGCGGTCTTTGCAGCTGGAAGCCATTTCTAAGTGAGATCCACTGTCCAGATGGTGAGGCAGCAGATGCTGCGAGGCGGTACCCAGCAGGCAGCTGCAGTAGGGTGGTTTCGCTGGAGACTGTCGGGAAGCTGGTATTTTGTCAAACATGCTTCTTCCTGGTAAAAGCCTTCCAGATGAAAAACAGGATGGTTATTTGAATAAGAATGTTTTCATCCACTAATATATTGTGGAAAAGGCAGAATGTTGAGTGACTATTGCTTAAACTTCATAATAACACAGTAACAAATGAATAATAGCTTAATTCTCACCTCCATTCACTGATAAAAGCAATATAATTGTTGACGTCATGGTCAACTGTGATCCCGTTTTTGTCATGGAAATCGTTTTCTGGGTTTTCATCGAAGGTGCCACAAAGCCCCAGTGTGTTTCTGTAGTCCAAACTAGGGGCCCTGAGCGTTATACTCATACCCCACTCACTGAGGTCAGCACGGACGAACGCTCCAGAGGAAAACCAAATCTGGAAGCAGAGAAACCAACCGTAGGATGGAAGATAACTGAATTCAGTCAGTTAAGAGGGGTGCCACATCAGATACAAGAAAGTTATTTGTCCGTACATACAAAGAATGAAACACTGATTTTTTTTACATGAAAACTTTCATTTAATATTACATTTCAAAGCAACGCATTTTTACATTATGCTGATTTGAAATTTGGTCACAATTTCAATTCTTTTTATTTTCATTTTTATGTGAATGGATGTTTTGCCAGCATGTATGTCTGTGCACCATGTGTGTGTCTAGTACTCTCACAGACAAAAGAGGGTGTCAGGTCCTCTGAAACTGAAGTTGAAGACAGTTGTGACCCACCATGTAGGTGTGGGGAATTGAACCTGGGTCCTTTGGAAAAGCAGCCAGCACTCTTAACTATGGAGCCATCTCTCAAGACCAGATCATTGAAACAAATGGTTTGAGACTTCTTTAATAATTAAAATACGATATTTTATGTGAATGAAACAGTAAAAACCAGTAAGGGCAACGTTAACAAAGTCACATTTCGGATAGCAGTGATGCAATATAGAACTGCATTGCTAAGTCGTTAATTTACACTAATAAACGTAATTTGAGAGGAACACAAGTCCTCATAGCGAATCCGGCTCCTTTTGCTGCCAGCAGGCAAACAGAATCAACAGCCAAGTTATATAGTTGTCTGGGAAAGTGGCAACAGAGCAAGCAGAGAGAGATTAAATGACCCCAACAGCCTGTGCCATCTGATTGTGAGCCGCTCTTGGTCCCAACAACATCCTGAGGCCAGCCATCTGGAAGTATAACTGGCAAAATGACTTTTCCTAAGAGCACTAAAGACACATCACTGTGTTTCTTTTTTAGTTTTAACATACTCCTTGTCTCTTCATAAAAAAAATAAAAATGGTGTGCGCTCATTACGGGAATTTCTTTTCAAGCATAGACAAACTTTACATTCCTACTCACTAAGATAGTTAAAATCATTACGAAGTCTGCATTTTGTATTTTGGCCTAGCAATCAACAAATGCCCACCCCTTCATTTTCTTGACCTTAATGTCTTCTACTACGTGTCTCATTTTATTTAGTTTTCATTAAACTCTCCTATGGGGACCTGTAACTCTCCCCGCTACAGGGGGAGATGCAGTGAACATCACTGGTGTTAACCACATCCTTAATTATTTCACTACAACTAATTCCCAGAGCTGAAAACCTTGATCAGATGACACACACACAGAGTCCCTCAGACAGGCTGTAATCTTTTCTGTTGTCCTCACTCTTGACAGTGTTATATGAAAGGTAGTGCTTTTTATTTATTTAATTACTGATGCGGTATTTCAAGGTTTGGTTGTTTATTTGTACACTTAGACATATTTCAGTGTTATTCCTTTGTGAATTATCTTTTTGTTTTTATTTATTTGTTTACTTGAGACAGAGTCTTGCTATGGAACCTAGGCTCATTTTGAGCTCAGCATTCTCTTCCCTTGGCTTCCAAAGTGTTGGGATATCAGGTATGTGCCACAACATATGGTGCCTTTTGATGTTATTCTGGTTTATAATTGTCTACTGATTATATATATATATATATAATTCATATATATGTATCAGATACACAAATGTTTTGTATACTTACTGTGTTATACACATAGCAAATGATTTTCTAATTCCTGATTTACATTTTGGTTTTGGATGACAGAATTCAGATAAATAATGCTTTGTTTGTAAATTATTATTCAGTAAGTGTTATAAAAGCATAACACATTTAAATTTTAATTAAATTCAAATATAGCTACCAAGAATTTACTTTTTGAAAGATGAAAAGGTGAACATGACCTTAAGATATAAATATCTTGTTCGCTGGTATGAAACAGTATCTTTAAAAAGGTAAATGATAAAAATATATTTAAAATGTGTTCCATTTTGAATAGCAGGTTATAAAAGAAGCTTTCTTTCAATATATGAGTCAATCTAAAGCCATTTTCTTTCCTTTTTCATACCAGTGAGCAAGATATTCTCATACATGTATATATTTTAATCATATTCATCCATTATCTTTCATGTGCTATTTTCTTCAACAACTAATATCAAAACATAATAGTGCCTAATTTTTAAAGATGAACAGAATTTCATCCAAAATGATAAAAGGAAAACTCTTTTTAATATTAAACTTTGACCTCTGTTCACATACCGTGATCTTTCTTCCTAAATAAGATTCAGTTATTCTGATATTGCTTGATGATGAATCTTGGCTCTTCACAAATAAATGTGGTGGAGATTCATGTAACTGACCACTGCACATATCAAAAGTAACTACATCGGCTTCTTCTTTTGCAACAAAACCACAGTTACATGACACAGGATAGTGAAGTCTCCCGCAGTCCCACTGACGCACATGTATTTCAAAATCACGTGACGTACTCTTATAAAGCACAAATGTTCCAGTTTTGAAGTTATCATATATCCTAGTATGAACAAAAGTCAAGTACATTAAGAATCAGGATAAAATATTATAACAATATAAATGTAATAAGAAAAGTTGTTGAATGTATGTATAAGTAGTCAATGTATTTTGGCCTGAGACTAAGAAATTTGTATTTCCAGTACCTTTAGGGCTCTGAAGACTGATTTGTGTTCATGAATGACTCAAAGGGACCCTAAATACCTTAACTCTTTCCCATAACTCTCTTTCTCTTTGCCCACTCAACAGACTCCCTTCTTAAGGGAGAGCATGCTTGCTGAGTGTGCATGCACTTGGCTTTCCTCCTTACCAGGAAGCGTTTGTCCAGCTAGCCCATTACTTAATGGCTTTTGATAACCAGACACTTTTAATAAATCATGAACTCTACTTCCATCCCTTCTTCTCTACCTGTTTTAATTCCTGGCATGTATTTGCTTCCAACACTGTTTTATTACTGTTGCTGTTGTTAATTGTGCTCCTGTATCTCTTCTCCTATCCGAAGTTCAGCACCAGGGCAGAGAGAGTGACTGACTTCATTCACTGCCTTACCCTCAGCACTCAGAAATGGCTTGTCACCTGGATATTTCACAACTAATCTCACTGAATGAACACAGATTAAGTACATCACACTATTCTTTCTTGAGGATTCCAAATATGGCCATAAAAGATTTCTGCATAAGTGATCAGTGCCAACAACTTTTCAGTACTCTCTGAAGTCTGTACAGTGGGTTATAACAGAGGGTTCTACAACTGTTCACTCATGAATCACTTTTCTGACAAGTATCACAGTATGTTTAGAACACCTGTCAGGTATCATGAAGACAGTTTTTTACTAGACAAGGAGTTGTCTTTCTTAAGAATATCTTAGACTCACAAGCAGAATCACCAAAATTAAATCTTTCTATCCAGACATTAAAAGCAGTATCATTTTGATTTTTTTCATTACTTTGGCCATTTTACTTAAATTCCAGAAATAACCACCAAGGCTTTCATGGTTAAAAAAAAAAAACCCAAATTAAATGAATATTTTTTGTCATCAATTAAAAGTAATCAATATTAAGATATATTTAATAGATTGATCATTTCGCAGAAATCTCAAAGATTATTCTGCTATTATATAAACATAGAACATAGTAAATATGCTTAGTGAAAATAACTGACTCATTATCAAAAATAAGCAAATGACCAAGCAAAAATGATTGTGTGCATTTGCAATAATCTTCATTAAATCTTCACCTGTAATAATCCAAAAATTCAGACTCACTAGTTGTCTACATTATTTACCTAGACTGGAGTTAAGAAAAATTATTCAACACAAACACACTAATTTCTAGAAACAAGCCAGTGAAAGTACAAATCACTGACAAAGACAAGAAGTGACAAAAGGGTGTGGCAGCATTTAAAACAAAACAACAACAGCAAAACAAAAGGAAATAAAGACCCACTGAAAGGAGAAAGGTTCCGGACCTACCTGCCATCAAAGGTTATTATGTGTGGGTCAGTAAATGAATAGCAGTAAGCAGATGGAACGTCCTTGACTTTTATCTTTGGAAGAAAGATATGTTTAAAAATTAATATTGATATGTACATAGTGATATGCAGTAAGTTATTTTGCAATTGCAATTAATATTCAATAAATATTTTTTTAATTACTGAAAATGGAATTATTTTAAAAATAAAAAATATCAAGTAATTTTTAAAGATTTATTTATTTATGTAATGAGTCTGTATGCGTATTCATGCATATATGCCAAGTGTGAGCAGGTGATGACAGAGACCAGAAGGTGACGTCACAGGCAATTGTTAGCTGCCCCACATGGTGCTAGGAACCAAATTTGAGGCTTCTAGAAAAGAAGACAGTAAATTTAGCCCTTGAGCCATCTCTTTGGCTCAAATAATTTTTAAATAAAAAAATTGCAGCACAAATATATCATTTAAAATCTTAAATTACAAAGGTTATTTTTCTGATTAGTCAACCTGGATGCTGTCTGGAGTGTATCTGTCCCACAGGAAATCGTCATTGACTATAGGTTCCACAATGATGTCTGTAACTCTGTCTCCATCTGGGGAAAAGTCTGTCACAGCCGTGTAGTGCACCACAGCATGGCTACATATTCCACTGTCACAAGGAGAGTTCTGGTGAAGGTCCACATGGCAGGAAGATAATGCCAAATTTAAACCCAGGTGTTCTTTACCTATTTAGGGAAAAAGAATTTCAAAGTCTTTTTGCAAATGTATATACAAATCAAATATAGTTAATTGACTAATATGAAACATTAAGACTAAAATATTATTCCTAAATAATTGAAAAAATATGTTGTAATGTTTGTCTAAATTAAAATAAAACCACTGATTCTACTTTATCTTTATAGATAAATATTAATTTTGTGTATGTATACATATATACATACTTCTATTTTCAATAGGTTACAAACAGATGTGCATCTAAATAAAATTCAAAAGCAGCTAATAACACAGGTACGATAAGGTAATGAACACGATAGTACCATGATTTCATAAACATAAACTGTATACATGTTCTGATGTATAAATATGTACATTTAGTAAGAACATGATGTGGGTCTCTTGGTCATGAGTAATCTTATTTCTTCTCCTAAGTGTTTGGATATATTCAGAAACTGAAAATGATTCTTTGCTTAAGTAACAAAGAAAAAGGGAAAGAATTTTGAGAGGAAACAGTAATAGAAAATAAAAACAGAACTTTAAAAAGAGGTATGGCAGTTGGGTAGTGGTGGTTCACACTTTTAGCCCCAGCACTCTGGAGGCAGAGGCAGGAGGATCTCTGTGAGTTCAAGGCCAGCCTGGGCTACAAAGTGAGTTCCAGGACAGCCAGAGCTCTTATGCAGAGAAACCACATCATGAAAAGCAAAACAAACAAACAAAAAAAGGCATAGCTGGCTTACATAATTTCTGTTCTTCCCATAAACAAAAAGAACACACTACCACAGTGGATATAAGGACACACGCTTTCAAATCCAACTCTGGACAGAAAAGCCATCCTGAGACAAAAAACAGAAAGAAATGAGTTCCTCATGGTCTTCTTTTCACCCACATGGATTTTACAGGTATGAAATTACAGTGGTCACATAAATGCTAACTGTGCTCAGCTCAAGATCCTGGAGAAAATGTTTCCCTTTTTATTTTCCTATAAACATATTTCCCCATACATATAAAATATAATGGAAATATACAAATTCCTTAGCCAGCTCTCTGAGGGAAAGGTGGAATATGTCTGGCTTATGTACACTCTCTGACTTCATTTTCCAAGTTTACGGTGTGAGGGCCATGCATCATGATGCCCATGTGATTAGTCACTTAAATGGAAGAATATTAAGACAAAAGATCCCACATGAAGCTTACACTGGGGAGAGATGTGTGAAGAATTCATTATGAGATCCGTGTTTCATAAGCTTGAACTCTTGGAAAACTGTAAAGAACTGGTTGTCCCCCATCTCTGGAAACAAGACAAAGGGAAGAATAAGAGGGAGGCAGAGGAGAAGGGAGATGAACAGGAGGAAGAAATGGAGGGATAGGAAAGATGACAGATGAAAACACAAAGAGAAGGTGGTTCGAGAGTATGTTTGAGCCCAGGAAGAAAAACCATGAACCGCTTTGCCAATCAACTCAATCTTACATCAGATCTTCAACACAATTGAGCTATTGCTTGATATATGCATGAAACATTTTATTATCTGAGTACAGTGCATGGATTTTCTATAAAGGAGGATGAGGATCAGTTATTATCTGAAATGTAATGAGCCAAAAGGAACTTTTGTGTGGTACCTTGTTCGACGGTTCTCAGTTTTAATGAGATTTTGCACCCTTCATCAAGCTCTCTAAATTCAGAGCAAGCAATAGGAACTGTGCTCTCTACCCTCAGCTGGTATTCCTTCCCGTCTTCTGATATAGTGCTCAGTTCAGGTTTTAACTAGTAGGAGAAAAGATACGTGTCAGTTATGTTCAAATAGAATGTATTTCTAAAGAAATGAAGAGAATATAATATCAAATTCCATGAGCGAGGTCCCACAGCGTTGCTCTCCAGCGTCCACCTTGTAACACTGCCCAATACTTTCCACTGATCGTGATTTTCTGTCACTTCTGCTTACTTGTTGGAATTACTCATCACTCTCTGGATCCAGTGAGACCATCAGTAACCAAAAGAATTATACCACTTAGTTAGCACAATTGTGGCAGTCCATAAAGCCCAGAACTGTGAGTCATTTCTGCTTAAGTCCCAGGTGCTAGCCCTTCATCTGGTACTTGTCTTCAATCATGAGCAATAACCAAATAGTGGCATGCTTATAATACGTAATAGAGTATCTGGTAGAGTAACTCATGAAAAGAGAGCCTTTAACTTATTCGGATTTGGGCTGTTGCTTTAGTTCCTCCTTCTCACAAGTCTGTGCATTATGATGGCTTGACTTGTGAAGTTTTACATTCACAAGTAATTCAAAATTGACTTGTGTACAATTATTATACCTTAAATTTTTGTCTTCCCTGAAACTAGCAATATTCTGCAATATACTTTCTCATGATACTAAATAGTAGCAGCCATCTATAGCTCCCAGTCAGCCATAGGTCACAAAGGGAAAACATCCAATACTCCACGGTGTGCTTACTGCAAAGATGATGCCAGAAACTTAGTTGCATTAAATGCATTTTTGACTTGCACTGTTGTCAATTTATGATGAATTTACCGGGATGCAACTATATCACAAGCCAAAGAATACCCCAGATTCAGTCCATTCCCATGTGTCTTCAAGCTTTGTTGTACATGACAATTACTCAGTTAATCCTCAAAATTGCTGATTATTCTGTCTAGACTTTCTGATTCAGTCAATGATGAGACCCAAGCACCATCATGGGCAACTTACAGTAAATAACCTTTCTAGATCATACTCACTGCCACATACCTTAATTCCTGCAAAATATCCCTGGCTTTCCACAGCTATGCTTTGGACGTCTGGTTTCTCCAAGAAAAAGATGGAAGCACTACAGAATATCTATGAACACAGTTAAGAAATAATCATTTAGTAGTTGCATTATAAAGAAACATGCAAATTATTATCCTTAAATCCTTTGTTCAATCATTAGTAAGCAATAAAATTAAGAAAAGGAGGCTAGAGAGATGTTCAGCGGTTAAGAGCACTTGTTGCTCTTGCAGGGGACTCAGGTTCTAGTCTCAGCACCCACGCGGTAGTTCAGAGCTACCGGAAGTCCAGATTCAGGAGATCCAATCAACTTTCTGACCTCTGTGGACATCAAATGCACCCGTGATTCTCACACACACATGCAGACAAAACACTCATACATAAGCTAAAATGAATAAAATTAAGTAAAAAATAAAGAACCAAAACATTTCATATACTTGCCTAAAGTTTGAGAAAAATCCTATCATAAAATATTAGTTATCTGAACCTCAATATAAAGTACAGTGTACTTTTTATTTCAAATATATCTATTAGAAAGTAGATATAATGGTATGAGCATTGAAAAATTAAAACATTGCTTTCCAATATATGAAGGATATAATTTTAAAATCTGAAAGAGACATAGAGTTTTAAAGATTCAATGATAATCAGCAGATTATTAAAAGGAGATATTCAAACACAGTCACCAAAAGTACACTATTGACACTTCTGTTACTAGAATTAGCACAGTTGCCAAGCTTTATATTCTGAGGACAAGAGAAGCTTTCAGTGTTTGATTTAAAATCCAATTTTGAAAATCAATATATTCACGAAAAGAAAATACAAAGTTTTTTGGTTTTGTTTTACATACCTTATCCCCAAGTCTGAGATTTATGCCATCAAGTTCTAGAAGAGAAAATGCCTGAAGAGTGCTCTCTTGTTTCAGCTCTTCTTTGATTTCTTGGGAAGAAAGCCTAGACCAGGCTATGAGAAATCCTACTGAGTTGTTTGTGGGGGAAACATCAAAAGCACACCTACAAAACACCTGGGAGTCAACCAGCTCCACTGTAACCTTTGGCCTGCCTGGAGGTGGAGGGGGTGATATGGTGGAGAGCTGGCCTGGTGGGAAAAACACATTGAGGAAGTCAGGCATCCCAAAGAAAGAAAACAACTGTGCCAAAAAGGAACTCAAAGACTATAAATAAAATGGTGTTAGCATTGAGACTTACTTTAAAAAGACAGGGAAGCAAGTTTGGAAAAACAATTATTTTCTAGCAGGCATCAAAAGCAAATACTCATATTTAAACTGTTATGAATATTCATTGACAGCAGAGTAACCTAGCTCATGCGTAGGTTAATCATGCAAAACCTTTGCAAAGCCTGGATTGTGAAAAGAAAAGTGGTTGATGTTCTTTAGGCAATCATCTTTTCTAAACTACATAACAAACAAAATTTAGTCACTACACATTATAATCTCTTGTTATAAAGATAACTATTCACCATAGCATCAAACCAAATACATATCTTATAATTTGCTTTGAACTCAATTCATCATAACTTTGGGTTGAAAGAGTTGTTCATTGCATGGTGGTTATGCTGGCAGTGAACAATATGAAGTACTGGACAGATCTCTTACTCTTTTCATTTTTCTGAGACTAAAGATACGTCTAGAAGTTTCTCCTAGGATCTATATGAAGAATTCACAGCTTGCTTATTAATTCTAGGCATTTGCAAAGTTAAATATAAAGATCTGTAAAAATTGTTTTATTTTGTTTTAGAAATAGAAAAATCTTACTGGTAAAATTTAACAAGATGCTTTACAATATTCCGAAATATGCATCTTTCTATGATATACATTATTATTTTGTGACAATTGCAAAGCTAACCTTGTAGATCTGTCATGCAGACTCGGGAAAATTCTGAGAAACTTTGTCTTAAGTCCTTTCTATAGAGAAAACTTACATTCATATTCTTTTCAAATATCATTTTGTTAGACACCAGATCTCAATGACTAACAACAAATACATCGTTTTACAATTAACATAATTAATAGCAACAAAATGCTGGAGTCTCTTGAAGAAGGGTCTTGCACATAGCTCAGGCTGGCCTCAAAATTTTGGTCCTTCTGCCTCAGCCTCCCAAATGCTGAGATTAAAGTGTGCCCAGCTACATATATTTTAGAATTCTTAATCCAAGTGCCCATAGTCATAGTGAGTTTTTCACTCAGGTTGCTTTTAATTCTCTAGTTTTGAATAACTTGTTTTTCCTAAATAATTACACAAATTTTCTAAATATCACAATTTGAGGAAATAAGTAAATAAAGAAGTAAGTAAATGAGTTTGTCTGTTGCTTATTATGTGCTGAATTTGAACCCAGGACTTGAAAATCTCTGTACCACTCAGTATACCCCCAGCACCAGCTGAAATGTATTTATTCACAAAGGAAAATGTTTCTTTTTCTTTAATACAGATCTCTAGTTAGGAAAATCCATGCCTAATATCCATAATAGATCATTAATCATATTATGTACTTATTGTTACAATGACTAAGGAATATTGTTTTATTCTTTAATATTATAACCTAAAAAAGTAAAAGAAATAATAAACATTTAAATCACAGGCTCTAATGAAGCTGAGATTTGAGACAGCATAATGGTTTGGTAGCAGAATTACTGGGAAAGGTGCCTGCAAAATCGATCTGCAACTGGAGGAATGCAGAGAAGCCATTCAGAGCTGTTAATTATAGTAACTCGATGAAAACTCTGCCTCCTAATTTTAGAGAATCATGTTTGTCGGTAGACACAATGGAATGACTAATTTTTGTTTTGTTTGTCTGTTTGTTTGTCTGTTTGTTTGTTTGTTTTGAGAGAAGATCATCCTATGAAGTCAAAGATGTCCAGAAATTTACAACAATCCTCCTGTTTCAGCTATGATTGAAGATGCATACCACTATGCCTGGCTTATTTGTAGTTTTATGATATTTTTCCATATTATAAAAAAATATGAACCAGGTGGTGGTGTTGCATGTCCTTAATCCCAGCACTCAGAAAGCTGAGGCAGGCAGAGCTCTATGAGTTCAAGACCAGCCTGGTTTACAGAGCTAGTTCTAGGATAGCCAGGGCTACACTGTCTCCAAAAACACACACACACATAAAAAAGAAAGAATGAAAAGGAAAAAAAGAAATATTTTTATAACTATTGTGCTTCACACTTCTTTGAACAGTTCTAGAAGGTAGATTTTTGAAAGTAAAACAGTAGGTACATATACATTTAAATTTTTATGAAAATTAAGTTCAAACGTTAATTTTTCTTGTCAATTGCTTCTGCCAATATTTACACTTGTTTTTAACTCTACAGTTCTGCCAGCCTCAAGAATACATTCTACACATATAATAAATAGTTTATTGTTATTGCTGACTTCTACCAGGCTGGTGTTCTTGAATAATTCAACATTTGAAACCACAGAACAAACTTATTCATAGAAGTCACTATCTTATAACTACATTATATAAAAACCAATGTCATACACACCAATACAGTCACCTCCAATTTCTATTTCATCAGGGCCACATGTGTATAACTTGACATCAGAAATAGCTGCAAAAGGTTAAAGTTTGTATATTTAATTAAATAACCACAAATGTGTAAATTCACATATCTATAAACAGTTCCTTGAGAAAGTATTTTTTTTTTTTTTTTTTTGGTTTTTCGAGACAGGGTTTCTCTGTGTAGCTTTGCGCCCTTCCTGGAACTCACTTGGTAGCCCAGGCTGGCCTCGAACTCACAGAGAAAGTATGTTTTAACATGGATGTAGAATTTCTTAGTTGTTCTCTCTGGGGTTTTTCATAAGGATTTTTCCCCTCTAAGGAAAGATGAAAAAGAGATGACTGATGATCAGTGTTGTATTTTGAAGTCTTGTAGCTTTCATACCTTCTTTGCAGTCTACATTATTAAATATCAGGGCACAGTGATAATTTCAAATTCTTGGGCTGCAGGAGTCTATTTCTTATAGAAACAAAGTGGCAAGTCACTTTGAAGGACAATTTGGCATTTTCATATGACACTAAATACACTCTTACCATAATGCAGACTTTTTTTTTTTTTTTTTGGTTTTTCGAGACAGGGTTTCTCTGTGCAGCTTTGCGCCTTTCCTGGAGCTCACTTGGTAGCCCAGGCTGGCCTCGAACTCACAGAGATCCGCCTGGCTCTGCCTCCCGAGTGCTGGGATTAAAGGCGTGCGCCACCAACGCCCGGCTTAATGCAGACTTTTTTTTTTTTTATCTGATGTTTACCCAAAAGACTTTCAGACAAACTTTCTCAAGAAAAATGAACACAAATATTTATAAGAGTTTTAGTCATAATTGTCCACTTTATAGAGATCTTGTGCAGACAATAATTTTGATTTATTGGCTTAGAAGATATCTGTGACCTGCTCATAATTTTTTCTGTCTCAAGATAGAGTCTCACTTACTAGTGCAGACTAACGGGGAACTTGCTATGGAACCCAGACTGGCCTCAGATTCATAAACCTCATGTGATCTGAGTCTCCCAAGTGCTGAGAAGATGGCTGAGTATTTCCACCCTAGAGCTGCTATAGTCTCCTTGCCTTGTGTGTGTGTTTGGTTGTTCTGAGTAACACTGGCCCCACAGGAGTTTAGATCTCTCTCAGGACTATGTAACTCTTCCTTCATTGTTTATCTGGAAAATTTTTGCATAAGATTGTCATTATTTCCACTTAATAAGTTTGAAAAATTCCCACTCAAAATGATCTGGTTCCTGGGTGATCCTTTTGAAATTGTATTCAACTAGAAATACAACTTCGTGAATAGGACTATAACCATTGTCTTTAAGTGTTGTGGCTGTGTGCATAAGTTAACTAACTTGTCAAGTTCATATAAAGATGCCAAAGTATTAAAAGAATTGTTCATAATTTTACCTTTGTTTTGGTTCTCATATTATCTGTGGAATCTTTTTTTTTCTGGGATTCTTTCCCTTTATTTTTGTTTTCCCTTTTTAATTCTTTTTTTTGAAAATATATTCTTTATTCATACAATATATCCTGATTATAGTTTCCCTTCCTTCTACTACCCCCCCTGTTCTGCCTCACCTTCCTTCTTACCTGGATCCATCCCCTTTCTGTCTCTCATTAGAAACAGACTGGCTTTTAAGAGATAACAACTGAACATGACAAAATAAAATATAATAATGAAGCAAAAACTACCCTATCAAAGTTGGACACAGCAACCCAACAGGAAGAAAGGAATCCAAAGAGCAGGCACAAAAGTCAGAGACCCACTCAAGGGGTCTCATAATCAGGAGTTCCATAAAAATATTAAGCTAATAGCTATAATATACACACAGAGGACCTGGTGCAGAACTGTGTGGGTCCTGTGCTTGCTGCTACAGTCTCTGTGAGCTCATTCTCACCTTGCTTAGTTGGCTCAGAGAAACTTGTTTTAGTCTATCCCTAATGTTCTCTCCCTGAATCCTTCACATGTGTGTTCCTAGAGATTGACTCTATGCCTTTCATCATGCTAAGCATATACTTGTTCTACATAGCTGCTCTGCATGGCTGGTCCCAGCACTTTCTAACCCAAAATTATGGATAGAGAATTATAACTTTCATTGAATTAAAGAACTAGATTTTGGTTCATTAAATTTTCTGTTGTCTATGTGAATTATATTTTTTGATTTATATTCTGTTCATTTTTTATCTTATTGTTCTGAATCTCATTTATATTTATTTTAGTCTCTAAATGTGTAAATTGAGGTACCTAAGTTCTTTATTTTATTTTATTTTTCTTTATTAAGAAATTTTCTACTCACTCCTCATGCTATCCACAGAACCCCCTCCTCCTTCCTCCCACCCCCAGCCCTCTTTCCCGAGCCACCCCGCATCCCCACATCCCCCAAATCGAGGTCTCCCATGGGGAGTCAGCAGAGCCCAGCTCACTGAACCTAGGCAGTTGACCTAAGTTCTTAAATGAACCGAAGATCCTACAGTTCTGTCACCTCTGTTTCTCTAAAGTCATCTTCTGGGATGTCCCTTTACCCTGTTCCCTTTATATTTTTCCTGTCTGCCTAATTCTCCTCATTCAGATATGAATTCAGACTCATCAGCTGTTCAGAGGGCATTTCCAGGGCTAATTTTTAAGACAGCATCCCTGTGCCAGTCTTTGCCTGTTTTATTGACTGGCTTTCTTTAATTAATAAGACATTCATTTCAAAAATAATTTTATTTTGCCAGCCCAGACTACTACTGTAACCAGAAAATTTTTCAAACATCATAGAAAAAACAAGATATTCAATGACAAAAAATTTAAACAATATCTATCTACAAATCCAACCCTACAGAAGGTACTATAAGGAAAATCCAACCAAAAAAATTAACTATACCCATAAAAACACAGGAAATAAGCAATCTCAGTCCAGAAAAACCAAAAGAACACACACACACACACACACACACACACACACACACACACATACACACACACACACACACACACACACACAACCAACAACAAAAATAACAAAATAACAGGAATTAGCAACCATTGGTCACTAATATCTCTCAATATCAATGTACTCAATTTGTCAATAAGAAGACACAGATTAACAGGAAGATAATAAACAATATCCATCCTTCTGCAGCAAATAAGAAACATAGCTCAATATCAAAGATAGACATTACCAAAAAGTAAATGGTTGGAAAAAAAGTTCCAAGCACATGGACCCAAGAAGCAAGCTGGTGTAGCTATTCTAATATATAACAAAATAGACTTTCAACCAAAATTAATCAAAAGAGATGGGGAAGGACATTTCTTATTCATTAAATGAAAAAATCCACCAAGAGGACATTTCAATTTTTAACACCTATGTCCCAAACCCAAGGGCTCCCACATTTGTAAAAGAAACATTACTGAAGCTTAAATCACACGTGGAACCTAGCACATTAATAGTGGGAGACTTCAACACCCCACTCTCACAAATGAGCAGGGCATCTAGATAAAAACTAAACAGAGAAATAATGGAACTAAGAGATGTTATAAACCAAATGGCCCTAACAGATATCTATGGAACATTTCACCCAAACACAAAAGAATATACATTCTTCTTAGAATCTCATTAAACTTTCTCCAAAATTGACCACATACTCAGTCACAAAGCAAGTCTCAACAGATATACACTAACCCCTGCAACCTATCAGGCCACCATGGATCAAAGCTGGATTTCAACAACAGAAAGCCTACAAACTCATGGAAATTGAACAGCTCTCTACAAAAATGACAACTGGGTAAAGGCAGAAATATAGAAAGAAATTAAAAACTTCCTAGGAGTCAACGAAAATAAATACACAACATACCCAAACTCATGGGACACAATGAAAGTGTTGGTAATTGGAAAAATCTAAAAGAAATGAACAAATTTCTTGGTAAATACCATTTGTGAAGTTAAATCAAGATCAGGTAACAATTTAAATAGACCTATAATCCCTAAGGAAATAGAAGCAGTTATTAAAAGTTTTCCAACCTAAAAAAACCCAGGTCCAGATGGTTTTAGTGCAGAATTCTCCCAGACTTTCAAAGAAGAGCTAATACCAATACTCCTCAAATTATTCCACAAAACAGAAGCAGAAGGAACATTGCCAAATTCAGTTTATAAGG
>CABHPH010154617.1:28549-57077 GCA_902168325.1 Peromyscus nudipes | reverse complement strand
TATATATATATATATACATATATATATATACAGTATTATTTGAGTATTTATTTTTAATTAATATGGTTACAAGGAATGATGCATAGAAAGTGTTTATCAAATTTCAATTGATACTAATTAAATAATTTATTGACTCACTAATATATATTTAAATTTTACATATATTTCTAAGGCTGTGTACATTTTGATTCCCTACATTTATTTCTGTTTGTCTTCATACATTTTATTCATTTCATATATTCATTTGTAAAAAGAGACTTTCTCACAAGTTGCCCATGCATCTATCAGATGTGTAACTTCCTATAATGCTGCTTTACAGTGTATTTTATCATATATGTTTTGTCAACTTTCTAGAATGCAATGCTCTTGACCCTATAGTTAAAAAAGAAAGAAAGAAAGAAAAACAAAAACAAACAAACAAAAAACCAGCTTTATTAGAACAGGTGTCAAAAACCAACATTTAAGTTGCTTGTGGATCACAGAGACACTCAGTGTCCCAGTGAACACTCAACAGATGTCAGCTTTAATTGTAGATGTCAAATGCAACATTTCTGTACTTACACTGTGCAATGCATGACCTATTCATATATCAACCTATAAAATGTAAAGGCATTATTAAATTATTTTTATACCAGGATATTTTTCAATTAAATTAAACTATTGAAACATTACATTTCTATATTACAAAATATGCTGAAAATTGTTCTCATTTTTAAATATTGGCAATATTTTCATTCAACATTAAAACTATTCTTATGATTGTTAACCTAATTCTCTATAAAATAATTTATAAACTATGTATTAAATTCTCATTAGGTTAATTTTTACATTTAATTTGGCAAGTCATGGAATTCAGACTGAGAGATTTTCTCTTACAGTATTAAAACTAATAAATCTTGTAAGCAAAACATAATGCTCATATCTTCCCACACTAAAGAAAGAATTTTTATGTTTATGCATTTAACTCTTATAAGTAACAAAGAATGTCTCTATAACTTCATCATAAAGACATAACACTGCCTACAAAAGGTACTATTGTCTGTCATAAAAATAAAATGGTCAAATGTTTCCTACCATTTATACTTTTTGTTCTTTTAATTAGCAAGTGTCATGTATTCTTCAGAAAATTCAATTTACATGCAATGCCTATTCAGAGACATTTCAGTCATTAACTGAAATGGTAAGTATGTAAATAACATTTTTTCCTTAGGGAATAAGAATTAAAAATATCATATTCAAAGTGCATGTAAATATCTGAATACAATTTCAAATTAACACCAGGACACCTGAACCAAGAAGAAATAGAAAGTATTTGTTTTAAAGTAGTCTTAATAATATTCTCAACTCACTTCCCTATTTATTCATCTTTTATCAAAAGACAGCATACTTTCTGCTTAAAAATTAAAGTTTAATTAATGTCCCATTTTAGTGAATATAGAAAATACTAGAGTGGGAAGAAGTTTCACAGGTATAATAAATTAAGATTCCTCTCTGTATAGTTCATTTCTTCTCATCCTCTTTTCTTTACCCAATGGATACCCTCTCCTCCCTCTCCCTCTTTGGAAAGGTTGCATGTGTATGCATGTGTGCAGGCATGCCCACACTACCCATAAATCCTCACAGGGTTATGATATTTCACTATCTCTATTTATGGGTATTTGTCTCTATCTGTTCCACAAGTTTGAGTACTTAAATAATTGAAACAATATAGATCTCAATTAATTTTCAAATCATAAATATTCTAGTGTGGACATAAAAAAGAATATCCCAAATCTAGTTTATTAAAAAATAATTAAAGTTCTTATGGATGTCATGGACAGAAACAGAAAGAAGATGTAATTCAGCTGAAGATTTGATACAAAACTTGCTTATTTGAGAAAGGAAAACAAAAACAAAACTTAATTGTTTGGGGAATGTTCTCAGCTTCATTATAATGTTTGATATTTTACTTGATGAAGCTTATACAGTAGGTTGCGTATGCCCATGTAAGTAGTAGAGAGATCACTTCTAGTGGACACAAAATAGGGATTATTATTTCAAGAGCATGTCTTATTAAGTTGGTATCCATTGATTCTTCTGATTTTGTATCTCTAAATGAGCCCCTTTCATGAAGAAAGTACATACTTGATGTAAGTATGATTAACAAATGTAAAGACATTTCCATCTTCAGTGACTCAGGTGGGACACACAAGGAGATTTTGCTCCAGCTTATTATTTATTATTTTTGCCTATGCCATCCCAGATTGTCCTTATATATTTATGCTTCTATAATAAAATTATTTTGTTTTTACAAGTAAGGATACATATGTACACGCATATGTATATATATAAACACACACACATATGTCTTCACAGATGGAGATGTCTTAGCATTTGTTAGTCATACATGCCTCAAATCTGTACTTTCTTCATGAAAGGGGCTCATTTAGAAATAAGACATCAGGATAATCAAAATTTACCAACTTCATAAGAAATGTTCTTGTAATAAGCATGTGTGTGTATGTGTGTGGGGTGGGGTAGGGTGGATGGGTGTTTTTATTACCTCATTTTAGCAGCTCTTTTTAATATCTTGTATTTGTTACAGAAAATGTTGGTTTTGAGAAAAATCAGATGACATTTGTCTGTGATACTGTCTTATTTCATTCAACAATACTATCAAATATTCCCCGTCCTATTTACTCATCTCCTATATTTCTATATTTAATCTTTTCTGAAAATCTAAAGAATGATTCTTTCACTTTATGTCTCCAGGTACAGGGAAAAATAATTATTTTTTGATGTTTTTCTACATCTTCCATATATGATGTTTATTTATTTAAAACCCACTAACTATTTACCTATCTTCTTAACTGATGTTTCTGTCAAAATTAATCTCTCACTTTCACAAGATCAAGTGGCTGCTACATTATCAACTATGTTCACAATGATCAGTTATACATGTTTTCACATTCTTATTCTCTGAAACATAAATTATAATTCCCTTTGAGTTCTTTTTTTCTATTTCTAATATTTGGTGCACATTTGTACTCATATCATGAAGGATATGCTATTTTCAAACAAAGTAATGATTATTACCTCACAGTATCCATTATACAAATAAGTAATGTTGCAAAGACTGAAAAGCTAATAACCTGCTTTGGCTCCTTATTAAGAAATTTGAGGTTACTGTGATGGATAAATTTATGTTTTAAGTTTAAATTACTATGCTTAAGAGAGCTACAAAAATAAAAAAAAATTGTCTGTCACTGTAAGCCCCATTTGTCCAAGGACAGATAGCCTCTTGGAATGCTGGGGGCTGTTCTTGTAAGATAACAAGTGCAGTATTTTCACTTCTATAAGCAAGCTTGGTTGCAACAATTACAAGTGTTGTGCGTCTTATCACATGTAAGCAGGAAATTCCATGGATGTATGTCTGACCCTTACTGAATGAACATGGGAAGTGGGAATTGTGAAGCCTTTGGGATTTTTCCTTTACAATCCCCTAATATAATTTAGTGTCATAAACTGGGAATCCCAGGGATGGACCTGGGCAGTATCCATGGTCTTGGCCAGTATATGATAAAGCTTGCTTCAAATTGGCTAAAAAAAAATGCGGTACTAGTCTTATTTTTACTTGGTGGTATTAACCGTTACATTGCTTATTATCTATTACCTAGTTCCTGGTATTTGCTGGAATATCCGCTTTACTGTATTTCAGTCTGTGGTAACTAGGATTATGTGAAATGCTCAAATATTCTCACTTTGTACAAGTTTAGGATTTCAGTGATGAGTGAAAAACAGGAAAAGAGCTGAAGAATAATCTCAAATGTAGACTTCCATAAAATGCCTCAGAATTCTGAGTTCTTGTTTCTTAATGCAGAGTGTATTTTTTGTTTGTTTGTTTGTTTTTATTTTTTTCAGTAGGTGGGAAATCCTGAGAAAATTACATTTTGGTTTAGCTCTAGACTGTGCAATGACTAGGTGTTGGTTAGATGTTGACTCAGTGGCCTCACCTTAGTATGTTTAGAGCCCCTAATAAAAAATCCCCATTTTAACTCTAATATTGTAGTTATTTGTAAAAAAAAAAGTAACAATAATCTTCTCATTTTTCTTCCGTGGTTAAATAACATGTCTATTGCCTATATAGCAAAGGCCTCATCCCTGTTGATACATGGTCATTTGCTTTTCATGCTGAAGTATCACACTCTCTAGTCAAATTATTTGTGTCTTTTAAACTATCTTCTTAAATCATATAATTTTTATTTCCAATTTCTGAAACAATAATAAAATTAGTCCTCTGGTATTGAAAGCTCAAATACCTCTGCTGCTTTAAAAATTCTCTCTGCTTCAGTTCTGATTTTTAAGACTCATATATAATAGCTCTTACAGCATATAATATTTGAAATAATGAAAATAAACAATTCTTTAAAATGTAACTCTAAGTGAAACAAATTTATTCCACATAAAACTACCATAACCCAATATTGTCAACTTCTATCTCATTACATTCTTGTTCTAATAAATTTTAATGTAAACAAGGTTTCTTAGATTATGATGCCAACATCTCTTAACATTATATTTATCTATTTCCTTTGTATCTGGAAAAAGGACTTAAAAAGTTTTGCTCCCCATTTTTGTGAGTTTTATTTTTCCTATTCTACTTTATTTGAATTTCTATTTTTATTTCATATAAGTGTTGCTTGGTCCTAAGAGCTTCCTCAGGAGAGTGGAAGAGAAGGCACAGTGTCAACTGTCAATGACATAGATACTGGGAGCCAGCTGAAGGCAAATAGCAGACTCATTTATTCAATCATGGGGAAGGACTTATATACCCTCCTCCCAGGGCCCAGACTGAGTCTCAATCTAGTGACATTGCATGGTCATCCCTCATTGGCTGGGCACGATCAGGAACTCTGATAGCACCTGTTGCTGGGCCCTCAGGCAGACCCCAGATTGGCTCATAAGGAAATACATTATGTGCATGCCTTGACAACTGGTTTGAGCCAATTGCCTGGACCCTAGGGGCACGTCCTACTACAATCCAACCTTTTGTTTTATTACATGGGCCCTCAGTGGGAGTCGGAGTTCTTTGCTCCAACCTTGTTGACCCTGCCTCAGAGGGGTTCAGTATCTGGACTATGCCTGTCTTAGGTTGGCTTGCCAAACAAGCTCTTACCTCTCATTGACTATTAGCCCTCAAAGAGCGTCCATCCTTGAGGAGTCAACCTGGGTGGGGTGGGTCAGGCAGCAGCCTTTTGAATTTCAAAAAGGCAGGCATGCATAACCTCCAATGGATGGCTATGAATTGGATGCCTAAGAGCCATTAACACTTGTAGAGTAGTCTTAGTGGCTGCCCATTGTTGCTCGATGAGCTGTAGGAGACAATTTAAAAGGAGAAAGATTAAAAGCACCACTCCACCAATCAAAACATAAGTGAGAATCCAGGAGGGATCAAACAGCTTTTTTATATTATGCCAAACCTTTTCAAAAATTAAAGAGTCAAAGACCATAACCTCTGCCCTTGTCTGATTTAAGTGGAAAATTTTGTGTGTTAGCTACAATGAATAATAAAGTTCATATGGAAAACGAACCCTGTTAAGGCCAGATGAGGCTCTTTCCTTGCCTCTGCCAAGACAATCCTTGCCAACAACTCCCTAAGAGCTCTGTTGGTTCTCTCCACAATGGCTTGTCCCTATGGATTTTAGGGGACACTAGCTGTATGGGAAATCTTCCAGGATCCCAGAAGTCATTGAATGTTGAGAGGCATAGGCAGGGCCATTGTCAGTCTTAAGTGCCCAAGGTACCCCCATAACCACTATGGCTGACTTAAGGGCCTTGATAGCATTGACAGCCTTCTCCCCCAGAAAGAATGAGGACATAAACAAAGGTATCTTTTCTCACATGAACATATTTAAGATTACCAAAGGGGGCATGATTCAGGACATCCATCTACCAGATGACGCTAGGCAACAAGCCCCAGGGATTAACCCCTGCACATTGAAGCATTTATAAGAGGGCAAGAGGAATGCAAGTTACACATACTTGGATACTTATCTCTATTCAAAGATCGAAATTCTTGCCTTCTGCTTTGAAGTACACCATGGCTCTATGCTCCTTTTCTCAGCATTTAAATGTACATTCAGATTTAATCTTTTGTGGGTTTAGGAATTAGATTTTCAGTATTTGGTCCATACTGGTCAAACCCTACTGTTTTATAAAGTGTGTTTGATCATATTCATTTCCTATTTGTACTAAAAACATACTTATTGCATGGAGCCAAAAATTGGAATATTTTACACACCTTTCTCCATTTGAATAGCCAGTAGAGCATAGTATTTAAAATTATATGCAGTGCAGATTAATTTTTTTGTTTGTTGGTTGGTTGGTTGGTTGGTTTGGAGCTGAAAAACAAAACCAGGGATTGCTAGGGAAGTGCTTTACCTCTAAGCTAAGCCTAAACCTTCAAATTCAATTAAGTCTTGAAATATTGAACATATTGATTAGTTAACTTCCTATTTTTTTAAAGTAAAGTTCAATTTAAATATCAGATATTTATAAAAAATATGCAAATATAATATATCATAATATATATATATATGAGACACAAAATCCATGCTGAAGTTTTATGCATTCATTATTTTTGTTTGGTTTGGTTTGCAGAGTTGTCAAAGGCCAAAAAAATGAGTGGGCTGCATTTTAGGAAATTATACTTGTATAATTAATTTATTATTCTAACTTTAAAAATTGTGATTTAAGTACTGTGAATATGAAAAAAACTGTATAGACTCACCAAAGATTTAACAAATAAGTAAAAACATTTATTTAAGAAATTACAGTGTATTTGCTTATTCAATTTCAAAATTGAAAATTTGCCTAAAATATTTTATATCATAGTAACTGAAATATTTTTATTTTACAAAATTTGAGTTTGACAGTATTTGCTATAAAATGTTAAAATGTATAACACCTTTTTGGTAGAGAATTAAGGACTATTTTAACCTTAAAACTCATTTTCCTCTAAAAACCCTAGGGAAACCAACTCACTATTTCTTTTGAATCTGATACTAATGCTATTTTTCTAAATGTTCATTAAGGAGAAAATTATGTCCATTTTTTAAATCACTGGCTTCAATCGATATAGTATTGATCTATACAGTAAAATTAAATGGAAACCTGTTACTCATTTGTGAAATCTAAGGAAGCTGATATCAGAGAACCTGATGGGATAACAGTTCACAGTGTTTGTAGGAAGGGTGAGGGGCGCTAGTGAATAAGAGCTGAATAGTAGCGGGAATAATCTACGCTAGTGCAAAACAGGAGCACTACAGATAAAACCTACATAAACTGTTTCCATGACAGGTCTGATATCTTTCTTGCATGTCTGAGGTACAGGGAAGATGACGGTGAGCCGAAGATCATACTTTGCTGGGTAGCGGCTTGATGGACAAATTGGGCTACACTGTACCTTTCACAAACATCAAGGAATAAACCCCTACAGGAAAGAAAAGATTCAATGCCTTTCAAAATGACTATGGAAATGGATCTTGAGTGTTTTCACCAGAAAGAAAACTCAGGTTGGAGTGGCTGCTAAGAGTGCTGTAGATTTGAACATTTTGTCTTGAATATCTGTGTTCAACTAACATGTTAAACAATAAATATTCACTAATTTAAGCCAAATAAAATATAACATAAAGTAAAAATATGAAAACTGCAGCCAGTATACTATATCTTAATAATTTTTATATACTAAAATGGAATTTTATCATTACCAGCCTACCCTTACTTGCTGCAAAGCTTCTCAGGTAATCCTCCATTCTCTTTCAAATTCATGGGCCCCTTTTTAATTAACTAATACTAAATATGTACACACACACACACACACACACACACACACATATTCTTAAATACATAAAGACAACTTGCTTAGTCTGTATGTTACTTGTATGTTGTGGGGACCCACAAAGATTTTCTAGTAAGATCTGAGCTTGTTTTACCCAGCAGGACAGCATTAAGGGATGACTTGACCAGATGCGTGGTTACCAGGTGATTGGAAGGGTCTGTACTTGACTGTGCTGGGGGAGGTCTTTTGCCCTACCCCTTTGCAATCCTATAAGAAGTCCTTTTGAAGAGACAGAAGGGGCTGTGGATATTTATCCAGGCCCTCCTGAAGCTATCCTGTGTTTCTGTCTGTCTCTTCTCCACATTCTCTTTCTAACAAATATTTCTCATCCCTCTCTCCTTAAGAGTACCATAGTATGTATACTTTCAGGGCTAACTATTTTGTATTAGAGAACCAATTGGTTTTGTCTCTTGAGAAGAGGTATTGCTTTATATCATCATTGAGATGCTATGTGGCTCTGGCTAATTTTGGATTCATAATCCTCTTGACTCAAATTCTTGAGTTTGGGAAGAAAAGCTTATGGTATCTCATTCATCCCAAATGAGTAATATTATAGTAAAGGAACAATCCTACTTTTGACTCTTTAACAGTTTGGGAGTAGAGATAATGTGATTTTTTCACCCAAGAGAGTAATGGGAATGGGAAAACCAAATGGGAAAATTGGAAACTGTTTAGCACTCCATCTATTAGAAGTCACAGAAAGAATTCTATGGTAATGAACAGCAGTAGAGTGTTTCCATTGTCAGGGTATAACGACTGGCACTCTTACATCTCCTTTTAAAGAGAAAAGGCCAATCACAGAAAGAGTTTAAGTTTTGAATCTCCATGGAAGAGCACATCTAGTAGTAAACTGGTTTCAGGGTTGAACATACCAATTGGTTATCCAATACCAAATGATGGGTAAACAAAGCCAAACTGATGTTCCTGATAATTGTTATGTATAATAACTGTTTGCATATTTGTGAATTAGGGAAAGGTTAATTTAGATAGAGAGCATTATTCATACCCAAGCATTTGCCCAATTCCTGGGGAAACTTACAGTACCCCATCAGTACAGGGCTTTTCCAGCAGTTATATACTGAATTATAAATTTATCTCCAGAAAAATAACACAAAAACTCTCTAAGTTAAAGTCCTAACTACTTATGTGGCTGCATTTGGAGACTAGGGCTTTAAGAAAGTAAATAATGTTAAATAGGCTTACAAATATAATATCCAAAGAATGCAGTCAGTGTCTTTGTTAGAATAAACATGAGTGGTGTCAATAAAAAATCATCACACTTATTTTAAGAAAAATATAGGGGACAGTTTATCCTGGGATACTTTGAGTGACCATGGCTCAAGGACACAGATTTAGGATACCTTCAAATCCATGTTCCAATGAGAAAACTGTTTCATGGAGTTTTACAGTTTTGAAGAAAAAAGAAACTCATAAATAAGGAAAATTAAAAGCACATTGATAGTTACATCCACTAGTCATGTACCACAAGATGAGGAAAGCTTTTCTGTGGGCCCACAATGCTACATCTTGACATCCTTAGGCTTTGGGCTGGTAAAAGTTAGTGTTCTGCTAAGTAATAGCTTCCAAAGGGTTTTTATCTATGAGCTACAAGATGTTAGTTCTGACAAGGGTAGGCAAGGTATGGCTTATCTGGAGGGTTAGAACTAGCCTAATATAAGATAATTAGCCTGTGGACCTACAACATCCCATTCAGATCTCTCCAGAGTTCTGCAGTCTAACAAGCTAATAAGTCTCTGCACACACAACTTCTTTTTAGAGTTTTCACTCACTGTAATTCATATTGACAGGAAAAGCCATGCACACAGTGAGAACGGAGCATCACTGTTCCACGGAGGGAGTCATCAGGAGAAACCATTTACTACTGGCCATTTCCTCCTGGACTTTGGGACTCCCAAACTGTAAAAAAATCAAATCTAAAATATGAAAGCAACAGTCCATTTTATATATATCCTATATAACATATGTAAATATGATATATAAACATAAATATAAATATAACATATATACGTTATATTTGTTGGGGCATACTGAGAAGAAGAATAACATATCCCAGAACTATTCTAAAACTAAAAGAATTTACCCTAATGTACAGATTCAGTTTCCCCAAAGAAACAATTAGAGCACTGTGAAGACAGAGTTTCCATCTGCTTCTCATGTGGAATTCAGCTTCTGCTCTTGTTCCTCTGCTCTGGAGAAGTTTCTACTGAAGGAATTTTCAATAGGTTTCCTCATGTTAATAATCTGTACTTCATTGTCTGCTGTAGAAGAAGAACTCAGTCTTTATCACTTCAAATTTATGTATAGTTCTTTGAATTTCCCACAGATGAGGAGGCAACAATAACTCTTATATATTGCACCAGGTACTATTTATGTCTTTGAAACAGTGATTTTATGTTAAGGTCTTACACTGCAATCATAATCATAATCATAATCATAATACTAAACAAATAAAAACAGTTTTAAGGTATGATTTTTGCGAAATGATCTATTAATACATATTTTGAACCCTGGGTGTATGGGAAGCTGTTTGTGTCTGAAGATGGGTTTTGATACACTCACTGCATGGATAGATTCTAAGTTAGCAAATCTCCTTTGTTCCACTCAGAAACTGTGCAGTCCTTATCATTTTGGGCAATGATACTTTTGATATCACGATCTCCAGATAAGTGAGTAGATAAGAAGTACTTAAAGCCATCACTCATAACCACAGGCACAGAGTGGTCTGTGTCTGGCTAAGGGGATAGTGAGTATGTTGCAAGAAAGGTACTATTCAAATGACCAATTTTCATACAAGATGTTCTTTTTTATTTTAATCTGTATTTTGTAAGCTGGGAAGGAATAAGGTTTCATTACAGCATTTTTCAAACAAAATGTGCTTTAGTTGTTTATCTCCTCTGTCCCACTCTCCTCTCCTCCTTGAACCTGTCCAGCCTCTGTGACTTCCTTTCTGTTTCATGTGACATGTGACCATTTGTTTTTTCCATGCCCATCTTCCGCACCTCATGTTTCCTCTCTCGTGGCTTACTCTTGAGTTTCATAGTGTTTATCCACTTTCCCTCATGCACAGCAATTAAAATTGAGGCTAGCAAAGTTGTTAAAAGGACTTGTTGCTCTTGCAGAGGACTCAGGTTCAGTTCCCAGCACCCACGGCGTGTGTCCCAACCATCTGTCACTCCAGGTCCATGGGACCCGGCATCCTCCTCTTGTTTGCAAAGACACCAGCCATGCACGTGGTACAAACACAGGGAGGAAAACATTCGGTCAAATAAAGTAGATCGGAAAAAAAATCTAAATAACATAGGATACTCACGAAAAAGTGTGCTCAGTTTTTAACTTCCTGAGAATGAGTTACTCTATTTAATGTGATACTTTCCAGATCCATTCATTTCCCTGAAATTGTCCTTTTCTTCAAATCTGAGTAAAATGCCATTGTGCGCACAGGCTATGTTTTTATTATGCGTTCTTCTGTTGATGAAAATCTAGTCCTGTCTCATGTTCCTTCAATTGTGAATAATTCATCAGTGTGTAAGACTCTCTGTTGTAAGATACAGAGGACTTCAGATGTATTCACAGGAGTGGTATACCTGGGTCAAAAGATAAGTCTATTTTAAAAATTTTAAAAAACTTCCATACAGACTTCCGTAGGGGGTATACTAGTTTACTCTCCTGTTAGTGGTAGATAGGGCTTCCTCATTTCCTACATCCTTTCTAGTTTAGTGACAAAAACAGCATGGCACTGGCACAAAAAACAGAATTCAGATAAACGGGATATAGGAGATTGCCATAAATAAACCCACCTAGCTATGGTGACCTGATTTTTAAAATAGGAGTCAAAAGCAGACAACAGATAAAAGATAACTTATTCAAGACATGGTGCTGGAGAAAATGGATGCCCACTTGTAGAAAAATAAAATTAGATGCACATTTATCATCTCACACAAAAATCAATTCAAAATGAATGGAGACCCAAATTTTAACCTGAAATGCTTCAATTGCTGAAGGTAATCAGAAGAAATATATTTTAAGTAAAAGGTATAGGCAAGAACTTTCTAAACAGGACTCCAATTGTATAATAAATAGTTCCATTAAAACATGTAGGGGTAAATCAAATTAAAGAGCTTTGAAGAGTAGAAAAACCATCAACAGAAGTACAAGACAGTCTGCAAAATGGGCCAAAGTATTTGTTAGCACTACATAGACACAGGGTTGATAGATACAATATATAAAGAGCAGCAAAAGTTTCATAAATACTCAACAGCCAATCAGCCTATAGGCTGATGAAATGAGCAGCTCGTTCTAATGTGTATAGATGGAAACAAAATTTCAAACCTTAGTCATTAAGGAAATGAAAATGTAAATATCCTTGTGATCAACATTATTGCTGTCAGAATGGCTATGATGAAGAATATAAAAAATACACTTAAAGCAATTTAGGTATAACAAATCAAATGCTAAGACATATATATACTCAATGAAAGAATGTTTTCCTTGTGTATGTGAAATCCTTGGTTGAATCTGTTGCTTGTTAGAGAGTGGAGTGTGGAACAACAAGAAAAAAAATTGTGTGTAAAACAAAAAATTTATATAGTTTCATATGTGCATTTTTACATATTTATCCATAAACTTTTGTGAAGATGATCTATTAAGAGAGATTTTAACATTTCAATGTAAAGTATTGTTAGACAAAATAAATAATAATTTTCATAAACTACAAGCCAAATATAACATAATTATATTTAATGAATATTATATAACATGAAAAGTGCTTTAAGACAGATACATTATTGATGAAATATATTATACAACCTTACCTTCTCCAAAATATGACACCTTATTATGTAGCTATTCCTAAGAAACAATGAATTTATGGAAAATCATTTACACATATAGATGCACATATTAGTATCTATTAAAACTTTATGCATGGATTTTTATGGAAACAGAAAATGTAAACTGTGTAGATACAAGATATTATGGATATAATTATTTCAGCAGTAAATAATGTTCTAGGCAGCAATGGTAAACTCGCTGTATTTTAACAGTATAGTTACATGCATGTAATAGTAGAGTTACTCTTTAGGGCAAACACACTGAATATAATTTCAACCTTCTATTAGATTTTCAAATTACTACAAGAAAATATACCCAGACATTAGGAACACACCAAAATGGAAACAACAACAACAAAATAAACTAAGACAAGTGTCTTTAATAATTTTTTGAGTATTTTTAAAGCTGGGGTATTAATTAATAGATAAAGTTATGCAGATTTTACCAAAACTAGATGCTGTCCAATAGAGCTACCAAAAAAATTGTTAGTAGAATGTGAGAACTATATCAGTGTTATTAATAATATTTCAAAAAAGAAATTCTCTGTATGTATAGTAGACAGGAGTTTATAGAGACACTGTGATGAAATATATTACCTACAGTGAAAGAAAAATGCTATGTAGGCTTCACTGATATCTGAGACTAAGAAGACAACCCAGTAGTGGAAGAGGATCTTATATTGAGAAATTACGTCTGCTACTGTACATACTCTATTTTTTATTAGTGTAACCAGTCTCACCACTTTGAAATGCATATTTGTTCATAATGTTTTAGCCTCATACAGTGAGTAATGCTTTTTTTTGTTTTGATTTGGGGGCGGTTGTTTGTTTGTTTGTTTTTGTATTTGGAGACAAGGTTTCTCTGTATAGTTTTGGTGCCTGTCCTGGATCTCGCTCTGTAGACCAGACTGGCCTCGAACTCACAGAGATCTACCTGCCTTTGCCTACCGAATGCTGGGATTAAAGGTGTGTGCTACCACCACCTGGCTCAATGAGTAAAGTTTTACACTCTGTACCTTTCTTAATTTCCTACAAGCAAGATGACACCTTTGTTACAGAGGCCTATGTTAACATCAGTAGAGACGGGCATATGTGTTGACTGCTATTGACTGTTCTTTCAGTGATTCCATGGCCTTCAAGCAAGACAGCCCTGGGTTCTAAAACTTGGAAGAGGTTCAAAGAAATTTTAAATACTGTATTCCACGATATAGAAAAGAGAGTCATATGGATGTTAATGGATTTTTTAATTTTTTCCTTTGTTAGTTTCTGTTGTTATTATCTTTAAAGAAATAATGGAAGAAAATATTAAACTAATTTTCCTTTACTACTTAGATTCTAAGTAATTATTTAATTTCATTTTTAGATTTGTATTTAATTTATAGTAACTCCTATATTATCATTTAATAGCTATATTTTAATTTGTTAATTTTCTCCATTGCCAACTTATTCTTTGTCTGGGAAGTCTGTTATCCTACCATAAAATGTAAAGTGTAGGAATTGTCAGAAAAGCAAGGGCATTAACTTTTTTGAGTCAGAACAATATTTGCCTTTGAATGTAAGTTTTATTTATTTTTCCATACATATTTATTTATTAAGAGATTTTCTATTCATGTAGCTAGAGAGTTTTCTCTCCAGGTCCTGCCAAACCCCGGCAGTCCGACAGCCCACTTATAAAATAAACACACAGATGCTTATATTATTTAAACTGTTTGGCCTAATGGCTCAGGCTTCTTGCTAACTGTTCTTATAACCCATTTCTATTAGTCTATAAGTTGCCATATGGCTCGAGGCTTACTGGTATCTTAACATCTTCTCATGGTGTCGGCTGGCAGTATCTCTCTACCTCAGCCTTCCACTTCCCAGAATTATCTTCTCTGCTTGTCCTGCCTGTGCTTCCCGCCTGGCTACTTGCCAATTAGTGTTTTATTTATTAACCAACCAGAGCAATACATTTGACATGCAGAATATCCCACAGCATATTCATTTTACACACCAACCATAGATTCCCCTGTCCTCCCTCCTCCCACCCCTGAGCCTTCTCTCCCAATCCATCCCCCATTCCCACCTCCCCCAAGGCAAGGTCTTCCCTGGGGAGTCAGCAGAGCCTGATGCATTCAGGTGAGTCAGTTTGAAGTCCCTCTTCTCTGCACCCAGGCTGCACAAAGTGTCTCACCATAGGCACTAGGCTACAAAAAGCCGCCTCATGCACTAGGGATAAGTTCCCATCCAGTGACTGATGGAAGCAGATACACAGATCCATGGCCAGGGCCCAGGTGGAGCTCCAGGAGCCCAATCGATGAGAGAGAGGAGGGATGTTATGAGCAAGAGATATTGAGACCATGACTGGAAAAAGTACAGAGACAACTAGCCAAACTAGTGGAAACACATGAACTGTGGACCAATAGATGAGGAGCCCCTGTGGAACTGGTCTAGTCCCTGTGGATAAGCCACACAACTGTTTTGCTTGAACTGTTTAGGCGGCCCCTAGGCAGTAAGATAGAATGTAAGCTTTAATACACCATGCAATTATAAGTAGTAAAGCCGATACTTTCATCAATAATCTGAAAAGATTTCTTATTCGTGAAAGTAAATTACAGACACTGTTGAGCTCCCTGTTCTTTACAACTTTATATGGCCATTTGAGGGACACTTCATGGTACCTTATGCTATTTTCCCTAATTTAGGAAATTTATTGTAGACTATGTAATCTTAATTTTTTAGTAAAGGCTTTATCTTTGATATTTATTAGTCATATGAGTCATTTTACATTGACACAATAATCTATATGACCTGATAATAGTATGCTTTCTTCTTTGTTGAGGTGAATAACAGGTATCCACTATGTGTTATGGGATATCACATTCTTACTACAAAGTGCAATTAAATTATACTGATTGAAATTCCAGTCCTATATGCACATTGGTCTAATTGTTTTTAGTCTTTAGGACAAATATGAACTATGGGCCATTTTTTTTCATTGTTTCCAAGTCAGTAACTACATAATTAAAATAGTTTTTATGTCTCTATGAGAAGAAATGGCATTCATGGTTGTTTATCTATCTGTTCATTGCCTGGACACAACTTATATCACAAAGTTAAATGCTACCATTCATTTGTCTTTCTTTTTATTGAAAACAGATTTTTTTTTCATACAATGTCTCCTGATTATGGTTTCCTCTTCTTCTACTCCAAACAGTTAATCCCTACATCTCCTCTCATCCAGATCCACTCACCATCTATCTCTTTAAAAAACAACAAGCATTTAAATAGCATAATATAATATAATAGTATAGTATAGTATAGTATAATATAATATAATATAAATAATATAATATAATATAATATAATATAATATAATATAATATAATATAATATAATATAATATAATATAATATAATATAATATAATATAATACAATATAATAATAAGAAACAAAAATCAGTTTGGCATGTCCATGTTTAATGGGTTGTGTAGGTATTGTCTTCAGCAATTGATTCTGAGCAAGAAGTTATTCAGCTTCGTGTAAACCCCAATGAGTCTACCATACCTGGGAAGCATGACTCTATCAGGGTATAAAATTGTTCCTATTCTTCTCTGCAAAGTGACAGCTTATCTTTTTTTCTGGGACACCCTCATGTATAAGAGATTTATCTAGGGAGGTTTTCATGAAAATTGGTATTTACGCCTTAGAATTTTCTACAAGGAGAGAATTGATTTTTAAATTCTGTGCATGACCACAAAAGGATTCTGTTCTATTAATGACAATATAGGGTCTCAGATTTGAGTCCACACTTTCATCAGTCTATGCTCAGAGGATTGGCTGATGGTCTTGCTTTTATAATTTTTATAGGTTTTAAAAAATCTGAGTAAACTTTAGGCCCTTTTAATACAGTTTGTTGCTAATGGTTAATGAGTTAATTTCTCATAAATTTTGGTTTCGTTTTGTTCTTCCAGTTGCATTTATGCAAAGAAATGAATATAAGGAAATAGAGTACAAAGTATGAAATTACCAACATCTGCATTAATACTTGATGATAATGGAAATGAAATCTAATTTTTTTTCTGAGTCAGTAAATCTGTAATCTGAGTCAGTAGTCTGTAATATCATGAAAGTAAGAGTTTATGTTTAAAGGAAGCCTTATGTAGTAGATGAATAAGTTAGATTTTGAAGAAAACAAGTCTTCATGGCATATACCCAATATATATGTCATAATTACAATAAATGTCTGAAATTTTGAGTATTACATCTCATGCCTGATTCTTTACAAAGTTGTTGGGAGAGTAACTTATATTATGTAGAGAATAACAAAAAAAATCTACTGAGTGTAATACACATCTTAGTGTATCTTGACTGATTTCATTTTGGGGGAAGAATTTTAAGAGTCTAGTAGTAAGAGCATGCTATTTCTTACACAAATTATGTATTGAAGAAATACTGAGGAATAGTAAGAATAGTTACTTACTAATTATGTGGTACTTTTAATTACTTTAATCTTCTCTATGACTTTCTTTTCCTTGGCAAGGCTCTAATTTCAGTGAGTGAATATTTTTTATTAAAGGGGAAATATCCAAGTTTAAAATTTGCATGTTTTAAAAATGCTATGCTTTTGCTTTTTTTGCCAGGAAAATCATCACATGTGGGAATTTTGATATTTTGCCTTATGGTCATTCTACAGAAGATTACTAGAATCTAAACAAGAAGTTATTAAGTCTCTCATAATGAGATATCACTTTTCCTTGACATATTTTATTTTTCATCAAAACCAAAAAATGCTATATTTTATAAATTTCTTTTTTATTACATGCCAGACACCAAAGAGAAAAACCAACCACAGAAAAATCTCAAAACACATATGTTATACACATGCATACCTTAACTTAGCTGTGTTTGTGACTACTTAATATTTTACTAAATATGATATTTCATAAAAGAAATAACCCTCAACAGGGAAATTTAAATTGGATATTTTTATCCCAATGATATAATTCAGTCTTTGCTGCTGTCACATGTTTAGAATAAAAGAATGTGAAGATGTTGAGTCAATATCACCTATATGCTGGGATAGAGTAGGCATTTTTATTAATATTAGCAATAGATATTGTTCTTTGTTCATTGGTAGTTTGACAAGTGCACTGAGACATGCCAGGTTTCTGTGGTCTTGATGCCCTTAATTACACCTGTAAGTAGGGTCTTCATTTTCCAACAAATGGAAAGTGTTCTGTCCTGATACTCTCAGAGCAAGAATATTATCTAGTGGTCTCTGGACTACTCAGAGTGTTCTAAGAAGCTTATTAGTTATTCATATTACTATCACAAATATTTATGTAGTGTTTATGAAGGTGTTGCATATGCCATGAAATTTATGGATGTTAGAATATAATTTAATGAAGTGAATCTATACGTCTATCTACAAGAGATTGAACTTAATTGCAAGACTAGTACACAAAGCTCCTTCCCCCACAAAGCTATTCTGCTGTCTCTATTCACAATTTTTGATTCAAAAGTTCTTTGAGACACCCATGTTTTTCTGAAAAAACAGCTACCATTTTGTTCTCAAACGTTAAACTCTCTAAAACTGACAGAGACTATACCCAATATCAATTGTTCAAACCACTATTCAGAGCCAAAGAATTGATTCTCACCATTGAAATATTGCCATGAATATTTGTTTACAAATCATTTTACCCTCTCTTTAAAAGTTGGAGCAATTATTATTAAAAATAGTATAAAATTTCCTGAAAATATGTAAAATATAACATGTGGTGATAGGGAGCTGGCTGATCAGCTGACAGCATTTATTCTTGCTGAGGAACAGTTATATCCCCAGGAACCACATGGTGAGACACCTGGGAACTTCAGTGCCTCTTCTGACCTAGTGGCAACAATCAAACACATATTGCACTAACACATCTATAGGCAAAATACATATGCAAAATAAGATGAATAAATCTAAAATAAAATGGAGCAACCATCTGACACAGAAATTCCACTTCTTAATATATATGCCAAGGAACTGAAATCAGTAAGTCAGAGGTGTCTGTGATCAACTCTTATAGAATCATTTTATTACTATAGGTATGAAATTGTTCTGAGACCTAGGTTAATTTATTGGATGATTGACAATGGAGTTAAGTCAAACACAGGATGTAGGAAAGGACACAATCTGACTTGATAAGAACTGATCAAGAACACAGTAGAGCATCATTGTCTAAACACTACCTTACATCTTGGAGAAAGGAAGGGAATTTTTTTCACAGGAGGTTTAATGTAATGTGAACACAACTGCAGATAAAATGATGAAGCCACATTTGAGCTGCAGGGCACCCATGTATCTCCAGTATACTGTTACAGGTTGACTCAATGCAGACCTTATTCTTGAATTTCAATATTTTATGTTGTATTAGCAAGTCGTCTCCTGCCACATAAACAAAAGAATTCAGTTTAGATAAAGACAGTTTATATTAAGCATAAATGAAAATGGTCTCTTTTTTTTAGGGTTAGCAAATCTTTCAAAATGAAAATAATTCCTGTACAGTATGACAATTCAAGGTCCATTAGCAGATGGATAAACAAAATAAATAGGTGACTTAAGTAAACAATGAGAACATATCCATACATATAGAGATGATTTCCCATAAACACATACAGTGGAATGCTGGTCCAGGAGTATATGGTGGTATGCAAAATAGACCACCAGGAAAGCACAGTTCTCACAAGCAGAGAGAGCAAGAGAGTTGGAGCTAAGAATTTTGAGAAATAAGGACATGCTGTTCAAATAACAAAAGACTTTAATTTTACTGGAATAACATTCTATTCAATTCTATTCAATTCTTTTTTTTTTCAGTAAAGGAGACATAGTTAAAAATAATTTATATTTGACACTTGAAATTTGATAATAGGACATGTGTAAATTTGACATTGTACTCAAATACAAAGAGAGTGTAACTGTGTCAGGTGATGAGTATATATAGTTATTGAGGAATAAGTCAGTCCATAATATATGCATATATCTAATCAACTCACTCTGTACTTTAGACAAATGTAAGTTTAATTATACTTCACATATATCACACATATTGTCAACAAAGTGAGAGAATACCCACATCCAATGAGGTTTAGTCAAAATAAAAATGCCAATGTCTCTAATATGCTGTTCTTCCTCAAATTTTCTGAGCATTTTCTCTAGTGGCCCATCTTCTTCGTAGAATTGGCTGTCTCCTTGATGATAATACTTTACTGCCATCAACTGACAACAGATGCCCCAAATGATTTACTCTACTGTGTTGATATTTCAATTATTCTAGTAAGGCTTTATTCCCCTGTGAAACAGGAAATTATGCCAAAATATCAGTTCTGCTTTTCTCTTTCATTTCTTAAGTAATCATCAAAGCATCTACAAACAGAAAAAAATGATGGCTCCTTCTCATGGGATAGCCGTCTGTAAGCTTCCTATTAAAGGACTGGAGCCTGAAAACTCTTCAGGAAATCATTACCACAACCACAGGATTTTGTCTAAGTAAAAGCCAACAGCACCAGAAAGGTATCCACAAGCTGCTGGGTCAGGGGTAAATGTAAACATGGACAAAACATGGGAAAATGATAGCCACAGATGGTTTGCACTTTGGGCAATGACACAATCGTTCACTTCATTGAGTTTTAACATGTGTTCATTCTGTGGATGAAAGACAAACACCTTCATCCAATCTCCTTTTTTTTTTTTAGAGAAAATTCCTAAATAAACAGGTGCAGACAATTGAACTTATTCTTCTTTTCCAACTTTTACAAGCCTATTTTACACGTTCTAACTGAGCCTTTGGCAAGCTAGAACATTGTGTTCCTAACCTCAAACTCTATCACTACTGTTTTCCGACCAACATGGCATATGGATGATCAACAGGGATCTTGGATTTAGAATTGAGGCAATGCATTATGAAGATATGGGTTTTGAATATAGAGTTTTAAGGCTTTATTGTGACTCCAAAGACAACAAGTGTTCTCCTTCCAGCTAAAGATATTTTATATTAGTTCAGAGTATACACTGGTAGACTTCATGTACAGAAAAAGTAGAATGAATATGAGTGATACCATTGTTTACTATCAAATGAAGTATCTGTTTCCACTCTCTATAATAGTCACCATATTTTTTCTGTACTCTTTTATCTTTTTCCTTAATGAATATAAGAATTGGTCACAGAACATTTCTATGTTAAAGTAATTTCAACTGCTCTTCACCTTTATCATACTACTCTTTTAAATATAATCATAGAGCATGAATCACCAGGTCATTTACTATTTGTGTATCCAATCATATTCAATTACTTACCCATTTTGTTTGTTTGTATGTCCCTTGTCAAAAGAATGAATGCTTTCTGGGAACAGGACTGTGTCTAACTTGCTCTCAGATACAACCTCAGCTCTCATAATGATGTACTTGAAATAAACACAGAATGAACTTGAAATGATTGGATATATGAACATAAAGTGAATTACTTATAAATATTGTTTTTAAAAATTTAAAACCTTAAGTGTAAACTAACATCCACCTATTTTATGTCTTTAATGACTTCACCTTGTTTTGGAATATATTACATCAGAAAAGGTGTATAAGTATATTTCATTACACTCTATAACCATTCATTCAGTAGATTTGCATACTGACACATTTGAAATGAGACTGAAATTGAAACATAATATGAAGGAAAGGAGCCATGAAAAATTATGTGATTGCTATAAAGGGAAAATTATTGTCAGAATATTAATTGCTATGCATTACAAAATACACTTTGAAGATACTGAGTGCATTTTCCATCAAACTGAAAAATTATTCCATCCTAGCATAAAGACAACATAGACTTAAATATAGTTATATTTAATAGATCATTTTGCACAACATTAAGCCTGCAAATGCTTTTAAGGATTTTTGATGCTGCTGTATTTTTAAACAATTGTGATACAATTAATTTCTACTTTCCAAATAGGCAGCTAATAACCATGGAGGCAGCATTCAGTCAGTCACACAGCTAATATAGAAATAGAGAACAAAACATATAAGATATATACGAAGTTAGAGTGAGTGAAAACTATTATAATTTGCATGTGAATAGAGAAAATATGAACCAGTAATCATTTCTTTTGACTGTTTTCCAATTTGAAAAATTACAAGGAACACATATTCCAATCTATAGTAAGGGCCCAGTGAATAACATCTACAGATTTACTTGCCTTGAAATTTGGGTCTGCATTATCTGTAAGCTAGGTTTTGTGAGTATTATACAGTGCAAATGTTGTTCTATTAATTTGTACCTTAAGTTTGAAGGTTTTATTGTTTTTCTGCTATTATTTCTGTACAGTTAGTTTTTTATATTAATAGGAGTTGAATAAATATTCCACCTCCATGTACTTTGGTAATACCTGAAATGTATTGATTTGTGCCCAATTTTTTTTCCAGGATTTCCACAATCTTCATGTTGATTGTGATACTCTCATTTGATTCTTATGTTTTAAACTTTGGAAGCTTCATGTGAAATACCTCTTCTTAGCTGGGTGTGGTGGTATTGCTTTAATTGAACTATGACACAAACAGAGTCTAAAGGAAAAGAAGGTCAAGCCCACCTTCCATTACCTAGCAAGTTGCAGGGCAGACTGAGTTCCGCAAAGTAAATAATGTTTTAAATAAACAAACAGTTTTAAAAGAGAGAAATTACAAAACAAAGTCCTAATTCTCAAAGCGTTCAATTTGTATTTGCCCCAATTAAGTTTGAGTTCACTTAAAAGATCAAAAATATACTTTCAAATATCGAATACTAAAATCGTATAGATTTTTAAATTTTCAATATATTTGATTCAACTGAATTTGCCATTTCAAGTGTCCATGCCTTCTGCTTCAAATCTTGAAATGTTGCGATACATGATAATAACTAACAGAACCAGAAATTTCCTCAAGCTTTTGTAAAGTTAATGATTTGTTATAAATAGGAAAGCCTGATGTCTTTGAAGGTGTCAAAGGCAGCTGTTCAGATGGATTTGTTATCAGGCACTATGGACCATTGACCCAATTCTGTTTCCCTCATCACCTATTTGATGGATTGGATTTCGTCAAGAAACATGGCCTGCATGCAGTTGCTACATCTTCTGAATAGTGTCTTCAGATATGGTTTTCCTCGTAGATCTTTGGCTTCATCTGTTAATCTAGACTTGTATGTTGTAGTTAATACTGACCTGTTTGCTCTGGTTTGTTCGCCAGCCCCCACTTTTGTTTCCTGCTTGGTGACTGAACAACACTTTTCTTTCTTGAGTAATATTAATGCTCTGACTCTCATCACTTGCCCTGGAGTGACTCATCACACAAGGAAGTGTTCTCTAGTACATTTTCCAAAAAAATACAAAGCACATACATAAGCTCTCAGGGGTATAATTGATTTATAAATTGCAGCCAACACAAAAAAGACACAATGACGGAGTTGGATTCATGAGGAATGAACAAAATTTGTATTCAAAATGACAAAGCTCAGAAGATTAGATTTATAAACCAATGACTATGAATCATGGTAAATGTACATGATATACTGCATCTTGGACAATTGTGAACAGCAAAGTGAACTTAAGTGGAAATGTATAAAACAGTGATGGAGGAAAATTACATTTTGCTTGTTATGTCAGTTTTCTAGGGTTCATATGTTGTAAGTAAGTGATTGGAGCCATTTTTAGTTTTAACTGATGACAGTTAAAATATATCTTCAGAAGTCAACCCCTTTCAAAGAAATGCTGATTGCATCATGATAGCAAGAATCCAAATATTCCATTAAAATACTACAGTGTCCCACCTGTCCTAAGTAGTGTAAACTTAGAAACTAAACCCGAATTTTCAATGTGTTTTTCCTTTTGATAGATCAACACATGATGTTGTGTAAAAAACAAAAAACAAAACAAAACAAACACAAACAAAAAAGTAAACTGACAGATATTTTTTGAGCTAATCTACTTATTGGGTAAAATGAGATAGAATGTTTATAATTGACAATTCTGGTTACTACAAAGTAATAGATTTGAGTTTACTAGAATAATATTACAAATTCTACTGTGAAATTTAGAAGAATGATTCTCATTATTGTATTATTCAGCAGATGCTGGAAATGATGAGGTCAAAAAGGTGAGATAGTAAGCTTTCATTATTTTTAGGATAAACTCTGTATGTCAGATCCATTTACATCAGAATGTGTGAAAAGTAATTAAATGTTGACCTGTGATCAAAACAAAAAGGAGAACAAAATTTTCTCTGTAAAGAAATCAAGCAAATGATGGTACTATAATAGATGAAAAGTAACTAATTTCAATGTCAACTCCCCATCAGACAGAGGAGCATGAAAACCTCAAAAACAATGTAAATTTAAAACAAAAGAGGCACATATAATTGAGTCAAAAGTGAAGCGTGCTTCTCTTCAAATGTGAATATTTTCTGCTAAGTTTTTTGTTTTCACTTTTCTAAAGAGAGGCAGCACATAATAGAGAGATTATATAAATAGCTTAGTCAATACCTTATACCTACATTTGGCACTTTTCCAAATAATGTTCTTTGAGCTATTACCATTGCAAGGTTTATGAAAATGTATCCCCAATGAATTATTTCATTGCCCTAGGGTTTCTATTGCTGGAAGAGACAACATGACCACAGCAGCAACTCTTATAAAAGAAAACACATAATTGAGGTGGCAGCTTGCAGTTCAGAGGTTTAGTCTATTATCATCACGGCAGGGAGCATGGTGGTACAAAGGCTCACATGATACAGGAGAAGGAGCTGCTACACATTGATCCTGCAGGGAACAGTAAGTGGTCTGTATCACTGGGCATGGCTTGAGTATATGTAAGAAGACATCAAAGCACATCTCTATAGTCACACATTCCAGCCAATAAGACCTCCCCTAGTACAACAAATCCACACTTCCTAATAGTAGCACTTTCTTTGGGGGTCATTTTCTTTCAAACCACCACAATCATTAATAACAGTGACTTATAAAACAAGTTATTCAATCCTTTCTGTTAACATATTTGCCAAAATTAAAGAATTGGTTAAATGGAGATATTTCAAAAGTCAACACGATATTAATTTAACTTCGGTTTTACAAGTTGGTATGAGGATTTTGATTGGATTTTTACACTATTTTTATTGTATATATCTTAAGACTTTGCAAAACTATTGAAGAGAAAAGTAAAATGCAGTCTGTCAATGATCAACAGTTATTAAACATTGAATATTACATTTAAACAACTATAATATTGAACTACGCACTAAGAAGTTATAAAAAAAAACCTACAAACTTAAGCAAAATGTTAAACAAAGGGATTAATGTTTAAATTAATAAAGGGTAAATTCCAGGTGCTATCTTTTCTAACTATACACTTTAGAAACTTTGAAATGGATATGGAATACTTTTGTCATTTATAAGTGCTGGTGACTATGTCAGAGGAACAGTGGGTGGCAATTGACTTCAGGGGACCAGCCCACTAGGAAACAAATCCCTGATGGGTGACTCTTGCATAGACAAGGACCTGAGAGCCTCAGCCTCAGAATGTTTCTTGCTACCTCTGTCTTTGCATGTTTGCTACTGCCATTTTTCTCTGGTACCTGGCATGATGTGAATGGGCATGGGGAGATCCTCACTGCCCTTAATGCAGTATGATCATCTCTTGGAAATATCCTGTATTAATGACTTTTTTTTATTTGTGGATTATTATGAAGATGATTTCTTCCTAAGCTGTAATATTTATCTGAAGCAATGATTTCATACAACAATAGTATCAGTTTAAATAGGATTTTGATGAGGGGTTTTAATAAATATACTAAAGGATTATGATAGAGGTTAGTTTAGTGGAAAAATTAACATAGATAAAGGTAGGTTAAAATGTTGCCCCCGCCTCTGATAAAGTAGAAGCTATAAAGGATTAAAAAAAAAAAACCCAAGGAAATGTCACAGATCTAGAACACATGAGTTTTTACTCAGGAACTGTATAGACTGTGGACTGTGGCTTAGTTTAGTGATTAAGAAAGACATGCAGAGATGACCGGCCACACTAGTGGATGCCCATAAGCTGTGGACTAGTGGTTGTGGAGCCCCCATGGGACTGGACTAGGCCCTCTGGATACGAAGATGGTTGTTTGACTCGAACTGTTTGGGGGACACCCAGGCAGGGGGATCAAGATCTGTCCCTGGTCTATGGGCAGGCTTTCTGGAATCTGGTGCCTGTGGTGTAACACCTTGTGCAGCCTTGGTGCAGTGGGAAGGGGCTTGGACCTGCCTAGGCTCAGTGAGCTGGGCTCTGCTGACTCCCCATGGGAGACCTCGATTTGGGGGATGTGGGGATGTGGGGTGGCTTGGGAAAGAGGGCTGGAAGAATGGAGGAGGGAGGAGGGGGGATCTGTGGATAGTATATGGAGTGAGTAGAAAATTTCTTAATAAAGAAAAATGGGGGAAAAAAAAAGAAAAAAACGGTTGAATCCCAGTATCCCAGGTAGTTTGAATTCTTTTAATTTTAATATTGGGAGATGTGTCCACTGCTTTCAGAGTTCATCATACCTGAAACAAAGCTTTGAAAATAACTGAAAGTTCATGTAGATCTCATCCATTTCTCTGTCATTGGGCGATCCCTGTGCTTTCTTGGGGTCCTGTTTTCTAGGTAGCCTCCCTGGAGTTGTGAGTAGCAGTCTAGTCATCTTTGTTTTACATCTAGTTCCCCTTGCTCCACCTCCTCTCCAGCATAAGGTGTCTTCAGTGTTTTTGATCTTAGCCATTCTGACAGGCGTAAGGTGCTATCTCAGAGTCATTTTGATTTGCATTTCCCTGATGATTAGGGATGTTGAGCAATTCCTTAAATGCCTTTCAGCCATTTGAGCTTCCTCTGTTGAGAATTCTCTGTTTAGTTCTATCGCCCATTTCTTAATTGGACTGTTGGGCATTTTGATGTCTAATTTCTTGAGTTCTTTATATATTCTGGATATCAGTCCTCTGTCAGATGTGGGGTTGGTGAAGACCTTTTCCCATTCTGTAGGCTGTCGCTTTGCCTTGTTGACCGTATCCTTTGCTCTACAAAAGCTTCTCAGTTTCAAGAGGCCCCATTGATTGATTGTTTCTCTCTGTGTCAGTGCTACTGGTGTTATATTTAGGAAGCGCTCTCCTATGCCAATGTGTTCAAGACTACTTCCTACTTTCTCTTCTATTAGGTTCAGAGTAACTGGATTTATGTTGAGGTCTTTGATCCACTTGGACTTTAGTTTTGTGCACGGTGACAGATATGGATCTGTTTGCATCCTTCTACATGTTGATATCCAGTTATGCCAGCACCATTTGTTGAAGATGCTTTCTTTTTTCCATTGTACAGTTTTGGCTTCTTTGTCAAAAAATATATGTCCATAGGTGTGCGGATTAATATCAGGGTCTTCAATTCAATTCCATTGGTCCACATGTCAGTTTTTATGCCAGTACCAAGCTGTTTTTATTACTGTAGCTCTGTAGTAGAGCTTGAGGTCAGGGATTGTGATGCCTCCAGAGGTTGTTTTATTGTACAGGATTCTTTTGGCTATCCTGGGTTTTTTGTTTTTCCATATGAAGTTGAGTATTATTCTTTCCAGGTCTGTGAAGAATTGTGTTGGTATTTTGATGGGGGTTGCATTGAATCTGTATATTGCTTTCGGTAAGATTGCCATTTTTACTATGTTAATCATGCCTATCCATGAGCATGGGAGATCTTTCCATTTTCTGACATCTTCTTCAATTTCTTTTTACGGAAACAACCTGGACGTGAGTGGGGGTAATGAAAGGCAAGGTCTGAGGGAAAGAGAGCTTAGGGGAGCAGGAGATCCCAGCTGGATCAAGAACAGAGAGGGAGAACAAGAAATAAGAGACCATAATAAATGAAGACCACATGAGAATAGGAAGAAGCAAAGTGCTAGAGCGGTCCACAGAAATCCACAGATACCTCCACAATAGACTACTGTCAATGCTTGAGAGAAAGCCCGAACTGACCCACTCTGGTGATAGGATGAACAAACGCCCTAACTGTCGTGCTAGAAATCTCATCCAATGACTGAGGGAACCATATGCAGCGATCCACGGCCAGACCCCAGGTAGAGCTCCAGGAGTCCAATTGGTGAGAAAGAGGAGGGTTTGTATGAGTGAGAATTGTTGAGACCAAGGTTGGAAAAAGCACAAGGACAAATAGTCAAACGAATGGAAACACATGAACTATGAACCAATAGATGAGGACCCCCCCAACTGGATCAGGCCCTCTGGATAAGTGAGACAGTTGATTAACTTGAACTGTTTGGGAGGCATCCAGGCAGTGGGACTGGGACCTGTCCTCAGTGCATGAGCTGGCTGTTTGGAACCTGGGGCTTATGCAGGGACACTTTGCTCAGCCTGGGAGGAAGGGACTGGACTTGCCTGGACTGAATCTACCAGGTTGAAGTCAATCCCCAGTGGAGTCTTTGCCCTGGAGGAGATGGGAATGGGGGGTGGGCTGGGGGGAAGGCAGGGGGGCCAGGAAGGGGGAGGACAAGGGAATCCATGGCTGATATGTAAAATTAAATTAAATGATAAAATAAAAAAATATAAAAAAAGAAAATAACTGAAAGTTGTACTAAGATGTTTTTGTCAAATAGTTTTTAGGAGAGAAACCCAAGAGGACAAGCTAAAGGTTTAGAAAGGCACATAGCTTCATGAGGGCCTCGTTGAGGTCAAGAACCCAAAACAAAGCAGTCCAATTTTAATTAGCTGGGATATCTTTCTTGCTAGGATGGACTGGTGA
>CABHPH010154617.1:0-27621 GCA_902168325.1 Peromyscus nudipes | reverse complement strand
GTAAGATGTGTTAATCCATGTCTGATGAAGTAGTATTAAATTTCCTTCTACTTGGTGTTTCTGACATTGTTACAAAGCAGCTCTGTCTTTCATTAAAGTCTAACAATAGTATTTTTTAAATACTGAAACCTATTATATGTATACTCATGCTTATAATGATATAATGCAATTATATAATTAAAACAAATAATAGGTATCATAAGATACAAATTGTAATTTTTCTTTTTAACTTCATTTCCTTTTTAACATACTGTTTCAAAGACATATTTATAAAAATATTCAGTATCATATCTTGAAATATCTTCATCATTTGATTAATTACTTGGTTAACATTTCTGAAAACACTTTTATCACCACTATCATTTTCTTGTGAATTGGAAAATTTTAACAATACATGTAATTTCTTTGTCTTTAGATATATTTATTTTTAATTTTATTTTGATGAGTGTTTTGCCTGTATGTATGTGTGCCAGATGTGTGCCTTGTTCCTTGGAGGATAGAAACATGTATCAGATATCCTTGAATTGGTGTTACAAATGGTTGTGAGCCACCATGTTGTATTTGGACCTGAAACTGAATACTCTGAAAAAGTAACAGATGCCCTCAATCATTTAGACACCTCTCAAGGCATATATGTCATTTCTCAACAGAGAATGGAGTCTTGTTTGCCAATGATAATTCTGCTAATATAAACATAACCACATAGCTTTAAAAAACTTGAGTTGCTTTTGCAAAGAATATTGAAGGTGTTTGGAATTTGAAATAGAAATGCCATTGCATACTGTGGGCAGACCACTCTGGTGAAATCTTGGAAGTTGAGAGAAAGATTAGCAGTGATAGAGCCTCATAAGTCATAAGAGAAGAATTATTCCAGGAACTGTGTGTCATAAGGTTCATTGGTATTACATTTTCCTGAGAATCTAGCTGCATTGTACCAATGTCTTGAGAACATGAGTGAAGTTGAAGGTAAAACAGAGGAGCTTTCAGGCAGGATGGAATTAAGTCTGCTGCTGGAGAAGTTGCTCTTATTGATATAGATCAGCACCACTGTAGAGAAGCAGCTTCTGTTGCACTGGGGCAATAGACTCAATCCTGTATCCTTAAGGTGGGCACAATGAAGCTGATGCATCTGTCACCTAATGGGGCTGGGCTACACCTTGAGCTGGCAGCAGAACTTTGTAATGTTGCAAGAACTGGCTAAATGGTAACAGCTTTGAAGTCTTGACACAGGTAAGATTGAGGACGACATATAAAACAGTTGACATGCAAGTTAGTGCCCTTAAAAAGAGTCCCTGACATGGCACTGCATTAATTTGCGAAGTAGAATCATTAATTGCAGTGGAAAAGATAGGATATTGGAGATTCCAAGAGGATGGGGTGATTGCCAAAGAAAACTGCAAATGTAAAGTGGGGATGGCGTAAGTCTAAAAGTAGCTATGTATGATATAGGTATGAGATAAATGCTCATTATTTGCCTTTCTGAATTTGACATTTTTATAATCCTTTCCAGGCCCATTTATTTTTTTCTGCAAACATCATGATTGTCATTATATTTCCATTGTATTTATGGTTGCATTAAATACAATTTTGTGTGTTCTCCACAATTTTTCTTATCTATTCACCAGTTGAAAGGCTACTTCCACTTTATATTTATTGTGACTAATGCAGCAATAAAAATGGTTATTCAAGTATGTCTTTGGGAGGATTTTGAGTTCTTAGAGTATAAATCCTGGAGGAGTGTAGCTGGCCCATGTGTTTGTTGTATTTTCAGTATCTTTGAGAAAACTTCATAATAATTTTCATGATGACTGTACCAAGTAGTCAGTCCATCCACCTTGAATAAGGGTTTTTCTCTCCCCAAACCTTCTCAAATTCTTGCTGCTGGCATTCAGACTGGAGTGAGATGGATTCAAGAGTAGTTTTAATTTATATTCCCTTTTTTTTTGATTACTTGAATAGTGAATACTTTTTCAAATATTTGTTGCCATCCGAAGAAATGGCATTCAGATTTTAGGTTGATTTGGAGAAATGGCAGCAACAGAGAAAACATTTTATTTTATTTCCTATTATATGTTTTCTCTAGGTTTGATAAAGGAGATAAATTTTAAAAAATACTCTACACCACTGAGTGTGAGTATTTTAATTTTACATAATTGTCCAAGAAATATTTAAATATTTTTGGTATGCTTATAATTCATCTATATCCATGTAAATTAAGCATATGAAATTATCTATCACATTCCAGAATTAATCCGCTTGACTGAATATAGCAACAACATTAATATGAATCTTCTAGATACTTATTAAGCAGTCTAACAATGTGTTAATAATTTTATTAATTACACCTAAAACTTAGCTTATAGTAATTAGGATGAAAGAAATGAGAAAAATATCTTCTTTTAATTGTACTTGAACTGCTTAACCTACAAAATAAGTAAAACTATTTCTTTTTTAGTTTAAATCATGTTTTAAATTTATTTACAAAACTCAAGCCAGGCGGTGGTGGCGCACGCCTTTAATCCCAGCACTCGGGAGGCAGAGGCAGGCAGATCTCTGTGATTTCGAGGCTAGCCTGGGCTACCTAGTGAGTTCCAGGAAAGGCGCAAAGCTACACAGAGAAACCCTGTCTCGAAAAACCAAAAAAAAAAAAATTATAAAACTCCCATTTTTATTTCTTTCTATCTTTATCCCTTTCTCTGCCTTTTTCCTTCCATCTACCCCCACATCTCACATACGTAATTTCTATTATAAAGAGTGTTATATCAATATTATACAGTTGAAACGGAAGGAATTGACAAACAATTTCCTATCAATAAAGATATAAAAATGTATTCTGACTGAGGTACCAGAAAGACAAATATGGTATATACTCACTTATAAGTGGATATTGGGTGCTGAATAAATGATAATCAAGGTATAATCCACAAACCCAGAGAGGTTAGGTAAAGAGGAGGGCTCTAAGCAGGATGCATGGACCTCTCTGAGAAGGGGAAGTAGAATAAACTTTGTTGGTGGATTGAGGTGTTTGGGGACAGGAGAGGGAAAGATCAGATGGCGAAGTGGAAGGAGAGGATTCTGGGAGAGACAGCTGTAACTGGGGAAATTTGTGGGTAGGTGTGGAAACCTATTGCAATGAAAAATTCCTGGAAACTGTGGGGGTCACCACATTTAGGACTACTAGTAATGAATGGTACTGAGTCTGAACTGGCCATCTTTTGTAACCAGGCAAGGTTTCCAGTGGAGGGACTGAGTTACATCAGTTGAATTGTTGGTCAAGGAGGTTCCATGAAGATTCCTATACAAACCAGGCTGTTGCTAGGATGGAAGGTTGCCCTCTAAAAATGGAGAGTGGGGCCCCATGGCCAAGGACAACATTCACGCAGCTCATTGAATGTAGAGAGGTCGAGATAATGCTTCAATGAGGCCTTCATCCCTATATTCTGTCTCTTTGGCATGAGAAGGTACTCTGGAGGCTACAGAAAGAGAAACATGAACACCAACACAGCCAGAAAGCCCTCCATCTACAATCTCTCCTGCCTGCAAGATGTACTGGAACAACGATAGTGTAGAACTTGTGGGAGTGGCCAAACAATGTTTGGTTTAAGTGGAGGCCCATTGCCACCAGAGGAAGCTCTCATGCTACTACCTGGATTGAGAGGAAGCAGACACTGGATAGACAAGATACCTAGTGCATAACCAAACATGCCTGGAAAAAATAATGATAATAAAATATAAACAAACAAACAAACAAATAAATAAATAATAAATTATTCTGAATGGTATTCTGCTATATCCATATATCAGTGTCTTGTCCACTGATCGTCAGAGAGGCTTCCTCAGGCAGCAGATGAAAGATGGTGAAGAGACCCACAGACAGACATTTCACAGAGAAAGGACCTAAGTTGGAGGTCTCCCAACAGTTCCCTCCTCTTGAAGATCAGGTAACCCTTCAAATGAGCAGGAGGAAAAGACTGTAGGAGTCAGAGGCAATGGAGGACACCAGGAGAACATGACCCATTTAATCAGCTAAGCAGAACTCACACGCGTTGGCTCAGCGAGACTGATGTGGCAAGCGTGGGACCTGCGTGGGTCTGCACTGTTACACTGCATGTATGGTATGGCTGTTATCTTGGTGTTTTTGTGGGACCCCAAAGAGTGGGAGCAGGTGTTTCTCTGACTCTTTTGTCTCATCTTGAGACAGTTTCCCTCCTGTGGGGTTGCCTTGTCCAGTCACAAAATGAGGGCTTTTGCCTTATTGTATCTTGCTTTGTTCTGTTTGTCTGTGGTCTCTTGGAGGCATGCACTTTTTGGAAGCAGAAAAAAGGGGGAGTGGATCTGGAGAAAAGAGGAAGTGGGGAGATGGTAGGAGGAGTGAAGGAGGGTAAAGTGTGGCTGCATGTATTGTGTGAGAGGAGAATCTATTTCCAATAAAAAATTAAAAACTCTAATTATGATGATTAAAATTATTTTAAATAAATTACTCATTTGATATTTTCTGTTGCATCACAAACTACAAAAAAACATAAGCCAGCCTGAAATTTCTCCTGTTAAATGTAAAATCATGTGCATATTATGAGAAGAACATTGAAATCTATGAATATTAAACTTTCAATATCTGGTGGCAAAATTAATAAATCTTTGCCATCTGTACTTAATGTAAGTAAGCATGATGACTGTTTTAAATCAAGCACTATTATATTTGTTTTCAAGTTCAAAGAGCACAACCTTATTTAAGTTCCTATGTTCCCCTCAAGACCATACCAATTTTGTGACATTGCATCGCATCGATATTTTCTCTTTTGCTCAATACTCTTTCAATTTATACTACTTGATAATAACAAACACCAGTCGGGCTTTGTTTATTTTGCTTTTGTAAGATGTTAAGCCTCACGTCCATCTTTCTTGTACAAGGATGATTTTCACTCATTAATGATTGTAGCATCCTCATTCTATTTTCTGTTTTCTCTTGCCACCACTGAAGGTTCCCTTCTGAACTATAAAATCCTGATTGTTATCAGGTGTGGGCCCAGTTGGGAGTAAACAGAATACATCCTTCCCTGCTGTCCAGGTTTTAAAATTCCAGAAGGAATTTGATGCAGGAGGCTAGTGAAGAAAGGGATCTATCTCCAAGAGATGAACTCTAGAAACAATAAAACTAAACTATCAGGAAAGATGCCTATAGTAGGCAAGACTGTTAGAGGAAAACAAACTATATTCTGCTTGAATTTGAGGCCCACTCCATGAGAAAAAATTCTAGGCCTGGCATTGTAAGCTTAGCCACCAACCCACACCTAGGGAAGTCTAGACCCAAATAGGGAAATCTATTACTATTTAGCTAAATTAACAGAGGCTAAAATCAGCTTCCAAATATCTATGTTTGTATGAATAGACAAAAAATAAACTCTGCTTTATTTAGAAAACTCTTCATTGGGAATGACTGTCAGTGAACACAGACAATCATGGCTGCCAGCCATGCTGAGAGAAGTAATGGTTGAGGGCCTATCCAGCCTAAATGACTTACACCATCTCTTCCAAGGCTCAGTGCATATCATGGATGAGGGTGTGGGGAGAATGGGAGAGACTGGGATGTGAAGAGATGTTGTGACATGTCACCCCTAGGCACTACAGAGCCATTATAAACATGAATTTACACAGTTTTAATTATTTGTATTGGGCCTGCATAGTAGCATCTGTTAACAATCTTTGGTATGGGTTAATACTCTGGGGTATTTGCCTCCCATTGCTGTGCGATTCATTCACTACTGACAGACTCTAGAAGAGGGTATGCAAATGCTTTAGCTATGTCCCCAGGACTAAGGGGGCTGGTTCCTACTGATACCTTCTAAGTCATGGTCTTGCAGAAGGACACAGTGAATCTCAAAATAACAACAACAAAATGACAGAAATGTGAGAAAAAGATGTGTACAGAAATAGGAGTGTGGGTCATACACAAGGATAATAAGGGAGTTAAGAAAGGGAGGGTTGAGAATAATATGTATGTATTATATACACATATGGAATTATCAAAACTAAATTTTATTAATTAAAAAACAGTGAAAACTAAATGAAAGAGATGATAATTTGGGAGTAGGATTTTACTTTCCACCCCTATCATTGAAATTGGATAATTACACATCATATCAATGCTTTAATAATCTGTTAGATTTTGATGATTTTCAAAAATATTTCCACAGCCTTGATGTTTATTGTTCATAAGTAGTAGACCTATACTAGCTTATATTAACATCCTACTCACTGGGTTTTAGAGTCTATACGATTGGCTGAAGAGATGGTTCAGTAAGTGAAGTGTTGGCCATAAGTGTGAGGATCTATCTGAGTTCAGGCCTTCAGCACTCATCTGAACCCAGCGGTATGACCAAACATGGGGAGCCTGGTCCACCAGTCATCCAAGAGAACATTGCTATACTCCATGTCTACTGTGAAAACCTATCTAAAAATTCAAGGTGGAGAGTGACAAAGTAAGACTGTGGACTGTAGTTGGACTGTAGCCAAGCAGTTTTAAATAATATTAGTCTGTGTGTGTTTATTTGGGTCTGAGCAGCTTCAGGACTGGTGGGTGAGAAAGATTTGTCCTGACCATGGGGCAGGCGGGACCAGGAAAACTTCAGCTACAGTGGACCCTGACTTCTGGCTTCTATACCCTCACACATGAATAAGCACACAGACACACACAGACACAGACACAGACACAGACACACACACACACACACACACACAATTTTGAATTTAAAATGAAATTGATTCCTTTCCTCCTCCTCTGATCTCACTATTCCTCAGTTCTTACATCACTTCAGCAGCATTCTGGTTTGTTATCAGTTGTTCCTAATTTACCTAGTTTCTTACCACTGCCAGAAAATGTATTATTTTGGCATTACCCACACCATAACTTCCAAGTGGACCATTTTTCTCCATCTCCACTAGTTGTATATATAATGTCCATCATAGCCTAGCTTGTGTTCAGTAACAGTTATGTGACTGTGGATGGTATTTATAATAGATTGAACTCTGTTATTACCATAATGTCTCTGAAAGCTTTTCTAGTAGAATTAGATTAAACTCACTCTTCTGGTACACCTTAGGAGGGGCTGTGACCTTCCTCTGCCAAGGAAGCCTCTACAGTCACCCTCACTGCTGTCCTGGGTATTTGTTCACTCTTCCATTCTGCCTGATTTGTTACCACTGATTCGCCTTTCTTGTCACGGTGCCTTCTTTCTGGGGAGTCATTTTTCTAGAAATGTGCACGACTGTGTTTCCCTAATTTTTAGTTCTTAGCTAGCATGTTGCTTCCTCATCTTTAACATAACTTGAAAAATAGACAGATGTCATGGTTTATTGCTATTTTAATCATTCTCTGAAATACAGTTTTTGTTGTTTCTTTTCTGTAACTGTAATCTCCCACTTATTCACTGGAAGAAAGGGGACACAGCTCTGAAATAAAATCTTGCATAACATACTCAGTGATGCATCCCTGGCATTTAATAAAATGATCAACATATTATAGATGAATATTGATAAATATTTTCCTGTGTGCATTGGTAAAATATTGTCTAAATGAGTCAAATCTGGAAGATTTTTATCAGATGAAAATCTGCAAATTTATAAAATCAGATCCTTAAGAATCTGTACTTATTTGTCTATGGATTAATGTGTGCCACGCATTAAGTAATAGACATTAGCTCAGTTGCCCCTGACACTAACCTGTGAGGAAGATAATGGCTTTATTTTTACATCTCAGGAAGCAGTTATAGAGCAGCTAATTCATTTAGGCATAATGTATTACAAAGTTATTGATCAGATAATTTAGATTCTCCACTGCATTGTAGTTCTCCTTTAATTGAAAATGTGAAAGAGAATGCATCTGTAGGTTCCTGTCATGCCTGAATATATTCGACATTTTAAATTGGGGGTGTGTTTCCATGTCACTCATGGATTGTTCACTTACTAAGGCAAAAAAAAAAAGAAAGAAAGAAAGAAAGAAAGAAAGAAAGAAAATGAAAGAAACACATCATAAGAAAACTTGACCACATTTACAATGGTAAAATGTGAGCATTCTGAAGCATTCACGTCTTTATGATTATAACCTTCACTATTCACATACCTACAGCAAAAGTGATCTGCCTCGTATTTCATTTTGACATGTTGATGTCATGTTTATTGAAATAGGAGTGGATGGGTCATGAGAATAGCAACTCTAAAACAGCAAAAACTTAACTTGTTTTCCTAAAATCAGAAAAAAAAAATTTTGATATTTTGACACAGGTTAGACAGGGTTTACAATTACAACACTGAAAATCGCAAACACTAAAATAAGCATAATAGTCAATGCCATAAATATTCAAATCATTAAAAACAAAATAGCATTTAACAAAGAAATCCATATGAAAACAATTTATAATGACAATTATAGTAAGTATTACTTTTTAATTTACAAAATTAAAATATAACAGGACTACACTGGTTGAGCGGTGTTTTCTGGTTTGCACTGGAGTAGCTTTGTGAAATGGCAGTGTGCCCTGATCTGATTTTTGACAAAGAAGTCAAAAATATACAATGGAAAAAAGAAAGAATCTTTAACAAATGGTGCTGGCATAAGTGGATGTCAACCTGTATTTTAAAATTTCAAAGAAAATAGTCATACCACTCCTCATTTACCATGGGAATCAATTGCTAAATCTAAATCTAAGATTCAAATCTAAATAACTAGCAGATTTAAAAATTCATCCAGGTAGTAAGAGGAATTGCCTGAAAACACTTCTGGACACAAAAGAGAATGTAGAATATTTGGAAAACTCAACTTAACGCCTGTTGTTCGACTCTTAGATGGTCTTTTAATAAAAAAACCCAGGGCCAAATATTGGGTTGAAAGCTGAAAGAACAGAGAAGCAGAGCAAGCCACCACAAACCTCACCTCGGCAACTCCTCAGCAGAACCTGTTTCCATGAACCCCCAGAAGGAAAGCCTCTGAGTCTACACCTGAATGGGTCTCAGCTGAACTTTAGTTCCTGTTTCCTCACATCTTACATACCTTCCTCCACCCTGCTGTCACTTCTTAGTATTAAAAGCACATGTGCTTCCCAGTACTGGAATTAAAGGTGTGTGCCACCACTCCCTGGCTCTGTTTCCAGTGTGGCCTTGAACTCACAGAGATCCAGATGGATCTCTGCCTCTTGAGTGATAGGATTAAGGGTGTGTGCTGCCACTGTCTGACCTCTATGTCTAATCTAGTGCCTGGCTCTGCCCTCTGAGCCTCAGACTAGCTTATTAGGGTACAATATATCACCACAAATGCCTGTGTTTCTAGACACTTTTCAATATTGTTTCTGGTTGTATAAAAATTATACATTGCATTTTAATGTGTTCTTATTTTCAGGAAATATAGTTCAGGAAATATCAGGAACCGAAGAAGTATCTCAGGGGCAAAGAGCATGTAATGTTCTCACAGATTGAGGTATTCCATTCAGATCACCCTTGACAGGTGTCTCACAACTTCCTATAAAGTGCTGTGGATATCACTCTGTATCAATAAAGCACTGATTGGCCGGTAGCCAGACAGGAAGTATAGGCGGGACTAACAGAGAAGAGGAGAGAGGAAACAGGAAGGGGAAAGAGAGACTGGCTGGAGCCGCAGCGAGGAGAAGGAAGATGTAAAGCACCGGTAAGCCACGAGCCACGTGGCAAAGTAGAGATTAATAGAAATGGGCTAAATATAAGAGTAAGAGCTAGACAATGATAGGCCTGAGCTAATGGCCAAGCAGTTTAAATAATGTAAGCGTCTGTGTGTTCATTTTATGAATGGGTTCGGTCAGGGAACCAGGGACTGGTGGGACTTGGGAGCTGGAGAGAAGCTCTCCAGCAACATATAACACAAGTTCCAGGGAATCCAATGCCCTCTCTGCCCTCCACTGCCACTTGAACTCTCACGAACTTTCCCACAAAAAGGTCCACACATCCTAATACACATACTTAAAATGCAAAATTAAAAAGAAATCATGAGACACTGCAAGAGAGACTAGTGAGATGGCTCAGTGGCTGTACATTCTAGCATCTTCAAGCATGGGATTTTAAGTTTGGGTCCCCAGAACCCACATAAAATGTTTGGTATGGCTTCTCTGCCTGCAACAACACCACTGCAGGGAGAGGGCGAGATGGTTTTCAAGTTAGCCAGATTAGTCCTAATGGTTCACTTCTAACTACTAAAATACCTTTTCAGAAGGCAAAATGATGGAAAGCTATGAACAAGATAACCAGCATTCAGCTCTAGCTTTAGCATACAAATCCACAGGCCAAAGTACAATTGCTTGCATGCAGTACACATCCACCAAACATATGCAACACAGTATCAACACAGTGTGCGCACACATGCACACACACACATACACACACACACACACACACACATACAAATTTGAACACATCCACAGTGGAGCATCAAGACAAAAGTGGAATGATTTATGCCTTTTAGCCTCCCACTGCATTTTTAAACAAACACAAGCACTAACTACATGCAGTGAATCCTTCTGGCAAACATTAGTAACATTTATTAAGTGTTGAATGCTAACAAGGCACAGTAGCAAGAGATGAAGCATGAACCTAATTAGTCTTATCAATAAAAACCAGGAGTAAAATACCAAAGTAATAACCTGAAAAATCAGAGAAGGAGAGGAGCAACCATCAGTGACTTCTTACCTCTCTGGTTCCTCAGACCAAAAGGGCTAAGACCCCGTCTCTTCCCCACCTTATCACTTCCTCTCTCTCCCTCCCAAGTGCTGGGATTAAAGGCATGAGCCTCCCAAAGGCTGGGATTAGAGGCAGGCATCACCACTGCCTGGCCTCTATGATTAGGTAATGTTTAGTTCTGCAATCTGATATCCAGGCAAGCTTTATTTGTCAGAGCACAAACAAAATAAAACAAAACAAAGAGAAATTGCTTCATGAAAAGCAGAGTTGGGAGCTCCTTGTCTGATATCCATATTCTGGTTTAGCTAGTAAAATTAAGGTGTATTTCTCCTCATTCTCTTTTTCTTTTGTTAATATGTAAGTACAGGCACATGTGTTCCACTTGGATAAGATTATGTGATCTCTTTTTTATAAATTGTGTTCTTTGTAGCTGTGCACATATAACAGGATTAAGGATCAGGCTATCTCAGTTTATATCCTGTTTCCCAAACTCATTAACTTTGTAAACTCAAATAAGCTTCATAAATCTCTGTATGTACCAATTTTATCATATGGAAAAAAAGAGGCTAAGACATCACTAAACTTCAGGTGGTTGCTGTAACAACATAAGGATTATTTTCTTCAGATGTGTATATGGTTATTTCAAATGAAAGAAGAACTTTGGTTATTTTAACTAAGATACCAATTTATGCCTAAGAGAGTCGACTACATGGTGGCATTCTTTTAGCAACTGAACAGGAGGCAATTGAATGGATGAACCATAATTTATTTCATTAACAGTTTTTAAAGTTATTCCCTATCCTTTCCTATAGAAAGCCTCCCAAATATCATCATTTTTATTTTCCACAAATATTATTTAAACCTATAGTCACTGATGGGATACAGTGAAGAGACTCTGGTGGACTCCAGTACAATCAAGTGAGACAAAAATAAAGCAAAGCAACAAAAATAACCCAATTTATTTTTTTAAGTCAAATGGCGAAACACAACAGCTTGTTTTCATAAACTATATTTCATCACATTTTTATAATTATGATCAAAAATAAGTAGTAACTTTACAGATTTCCATTTCTGTTATTTGGTTGGGTTGATTAAGAGCAAAAATTGAAAGCCTGTTTTGGAGACAGTCCATATTAGCAAGTCGTTCAAAATGTTTAACAACTATTAACTCTTTCCTATGTCTTATGAGGCCTAACAACTATGTATAAAGAGCCATTCAATAAAAAGTTGAACTGGGCTTGGGGGAAGACTCAGTAGGTAAGTTGCTTGTTATTCCAAGCATGAGTATCACAGTTTGGATCCCCATGCCTAGGTAAAAACCACAGTGACATGGCAATCCACTTATAATCTCAGTTCAGGACTCACAAAATCACTGTGGGTTTCAGATTATACAAAGCAGTGTACTCTAACTTCATCAAGTGATCCTGTCCAAATCTATAATGTGGAGAGTGACCACACATATATGCATGTGAAAAAAATGGTGGAGAAAACAGCAGATTTGAATCAATAATTTGAAGAGATATTTACTGTATTACTATGCTTGTCAATGGCATAACAATTAAAACAAAAACTGAATATTTGCAAAATTCAAAAATAAGTTTGAGCAATTTTTTAATTATTATAACATAACCTTGCTTATAAATACAGAATAAAATGACACAAACATTACATTACAATAGAGAATCATGAGAAAGTACTTTCAGGAGATTTTTAAATACCAAACCCAGAAAATCCACTATTTCCCCCTTTGACAATTTGAGACAGAAACTTACTATGTATCTCAAGGTGGCCCTAATATTGTGACCATCTTCCTGTTACCTCCCCAGTGCTGTGGTTCCAAGGAATGTCATTAACCTCTGCCTTCCTTTCCTCTATTGAAGCCCTCTTATATACACCTCCCTGCTCTCTTTATAGCACATGGACTCATTTTAACTAATTTTTATTCCACGCAGATATGTATACGATTGGTAGGCATGTGTGTGTGTGTGTGTATGTGTGTGTGTGTGTGTGTGTATCCCTAAGTAGAACCTGTTTAGGTTCCTATAATATTAACTCTATTAACTCTATGTATGTTGTCAGAGCTGACCTTTCGGCATTCAAAAATTACTTGCTATGCTTTTTCCTGGGAAGGGCAACATCTCTTTATCTCAGCTTTCCTTAGTCACCTATAGTCATTGATATAGGGTTGCGCATCCTGTAGTTTTCCTCATTCACTTTGGAATGTCCATTGCTGGTGTCCTTTTTCTACTCATGTTTATAATTACACCATTTCTCCCTTCTCTTTTCTGCTTTCAAAACCTCCAGTGTTCCCCCTCTTTCAAATTTATGGCCTCTTTTTTGACTAGTTGTTGTCATATACATATATGTATACACATGGAATCTCTTCTACAGAGTTCTTAAAAATTATCTGTGATAGTGAGCAGTAGGCATCAAAAACAGAGCTTCAGTCATGCACTACTATCAGGCCAACTTCCATGCTCGCATGTAAAGGTAAGCCATAGTTTTACAGAATTAAAGGAATTTATCAATGTTTATTCATTTTGCTTTCTTTTTAGAAATAATGTGACTTGTAATTTCTGTTTTGGTTAACCTTATTTTCCCTTAGTTTACTAAGTTAGAGTTTTAACAATACTCCAAGTCAATTTGGAATTCTGATCACATCTTGCTTTTCTCCTTATAGTTAATCAAGTTTATGTGACTTTCCCTGCCCAGAATCTCTGTGTGATGATGGTACATTTTACTTGAGGAGACAAATAGTGAAGAGTGTGTGTTAAGCTCTCTGTTATCTGTTTTTCACAGCAACAGAGATGCTCAAGTGTTCCTTGTGTTCTCATATTGATACATTTCATGTCAGCTTGGAAACCATATATTATGGCCATAATTTCTCTCATACAGACATAAAGATTACTTTCATCCAAAGAGTCTAGTCATTTCAAAAAAATCTACCACAATTACAGGATATGAAATCTAAATTTGGATTTACAATTGTTAAATGAAAAATATTTTTCCCATTCAAGAAAACATCTGTGTACAGAACTTTGATTCTATTGCTTGATATTTAAGCAGCAAGAATCAATTTAATATTATGAATTATACTGAAGGAGTATTTTGTAGTGGGTAGCTGTTCCAGCTTTGACCTGGAAGTACTATCCCCATTGAGGCTTCTGGTAACTGTCATGCCTATAAGGCAGGGCCAAAACAGGGCCCTTAAGACCTGAGATCCATATGTGCTGGCTCTCTTGGTTCCTGAATCTTGGACACTGGAGGTAGACTGAGCCAAGTTCTCCAGAAAACTCTGCTGGACTACACTACACCTTTCCTGGACCCTGTAACCTACCCCTTTACTTGAAAGTTACCCCACAAAATAAACCTCCCTTTTAACTATGCAGAGTTGCCTTAATATTTCAACCAATAGTATTTTATGGTAAGTATGTTTTCATATATTTAGTTACATGATAAAACTCCTAAATACCCAATTTGAATGTATCTATCCAGCAAAATATATGTTTAAAAGTTAAGAAATAAATAAAATAGTCAAATATAAGACTTTTCACTTACCCAGTCATTAATTTACAATGTTTTGCAAATAAAATATTTGACTATATAAAGTATAATAGGAAATGATCTTAAAATTGACTATATTTGATCATGTTCAATTTTAGTAATTTCTTCTGTCTTTCTCTTCCTCTTCCTCATCTCCTTTGTCTTCATCTTCTTCTTTTGGTACTGCCATTTGCTAAAAATCAGAGGCTGTCCTTGATGCATTGTGTCGCTCCAGTGGGCCTAGTACTGGAGCTTCTCCTTCCTGTCTCAGGAGTGTTTGGATTACAGGGAATTTTATGTGTGTGCTGCAACAATGTAACACGAATTGCTAAATGGTCTCACTAAAAAAAAAAAAAAAAAAAAAAAAAAAAAGCCAGATATTGGAGTGAAAGCTGAAAGATCAGAGGGATAGAAAAACCCAGCCACAAGTTCTTACCTCTAGAAAATCCTCAGCCCTAGAGCTACTTCCTATATACTCATGCCTTATGCAGCTTTCTGAACCCTACCATCTTACTTCCTCTCTCTGCCCAGCTACATTACTTCTTCTAAGATTTCCCTTTAAAAATCTGTAAGAAGAATTGCTAAACAGTCTTATTAATAAAAACCCAGAGCCAGATATTGGGGTGAAAACTGAGAGATCAGAGGAATACGACAAGCCACAGCAAACCTCACCTTACCAACTCCTCAGCCTCCAGAGAGAGCTGCTTCTGTATACTCATGCCTATATACCTTTCTGTGCTCTGCCATCTTACTTCCTTTCTCTGCCCAGATACATCACTTCCTCTTTCCACCCAGCTCTATCACTTCCTGTCTGTCTGTACAGACCCCCAGATCCCTATGGTTAACTAGTGCTAGAATTAAAGGCATATGCCACTATGCCTGGCTCTGTTCCCAGTGTGGTCTTGAACTCAGAGATCTCAATGAATTTCTGCTTTCAGAATGCTAGGATTAAAGGCATGTGCTACCACTGCCTGACCTCTATGTTTAATATAGTGGCTGACTTTTTCCTTTGATCTCTAGGCAAGCTTTATTTTTTAGAGCACAAATAAAATATCACAACACAATGCAATTCATTTTATAGTAAAATTTCATTCTGTATGATCTTGACATGTTATTACAGGTGAATGAAATGATTATTGCCAACATATTTTATTTCTTCACTAAACAATATGTATGATGACAACTCTGTTGTCTATGCAAACCTGAAATTGTGGTATAATAAGATTAATATTCATTTTCCTCGTTTTTTGAGTTTTTTTTCTTCTCATAACAGCTATTGTTTCCTGTCAATGGGATAAGGAAAGGTTATGAAAATGATAACAATAAATTGATGCTATGCTCTTTATGAAATTTGATTGAGGGACCTTAGTTTAAACTGCATGTGTTTAAATATCTCACAACAATTTAAAGATGTAAGTTGTATATTTGGCCTTTATTGGGAATTGCTTTTATGTAGTAGGATGTTTTAGCCAATGTAACCTAAATACAGAATTTGTAGGAAATACCTATTATAAGAACACAAGCTTAGTATAAATTTATTTATATTTCAGCCAATCCAAGCAGTAGTCTTTATGAATGTGCAGAACTGTTTCAATTATAATAAATACATTTGTAAGTACTTTATCTGGCACATGCTAACTGTTATCATTAAAACTCACATGCTGTGGGATAATGCTTTTGTATACTGGTTTAATAAAAGGTTGATTGGCGAGTAGCCAGGCAGGAATTACAGGTGGGGTGAGCAGACAAGGAGAATTCTGGGAAGAGGAAGGGCAGAGTCAGGAGTCACCAGCCAGACACAGAGGAAGCAAGATGACAAGGCAGAACTGAGAAAAGGTACCAAGCCACATGGGTGAACATAAATAATAATTATGGGTTAATTTAAATGTAAGAGCTAGTCAGTAATAAGCCTGAGCTAATGGCCAAGCAGTTATAATTAATACAAGTGTCAGAGTGATTATTTTATTAGCAGTCCATGGGACTATGAGTGAGAGAGATTTGTCCTGACTGTGAGCCTGGTGGGACCAGAGAAACCTTCCAGTTACACTCATAACTCAGGATCTATTCAAATGATGATCTATTATGCTCATGTTATTTTAATCTGTTGACGGACAACTAGTAATAGTAATAAGTGTCTCGAGTTACATTATTAGTAGTAATATTGTTAATATACTACATTATCTAACTTGGAAAAGTAAGAGAATGTGTATTAAAATCATTGAAAAGGAACCCCAATTATGTGTAAAGTTATTATTATTTCTGCTACACTGACTTCATTTGCTATCATTCTCTTAAATTTTTTAATAAATTACATCTGTTTTATTTCATTATTAATATGTCAATTACCATTCTCTAGTTTTCTTTAAGGACATTTGCATATTCATCCAAGCTTTAATAACTTCCTGATTTTATGTTTCTAGCACTAATGCCACAGGATAATCTTGTACAGATGTTTTCTTCAATTTGTAAACTTTACCTCTTTTTTGCTTTGCAGTTTTGTGATAGGCACTCATTATTCACTTATTTAAAGAATTTTGTTTAATCAGCTATTTTTTTCCTATCATTTTCTTCATGTATCTGTGTGTGTTACAGAAATCAGAACACAACTTATAGGAGCTGTTTCTGTCTTTCTGCTGAATGGTTTCAGGGGTTCAAACTCAGGCTTGCCAACAAGCACCCTTACCCAGTGAGCCATTATCAGATAAGATAGTAACCGTAAGTTGTCGGAAGCAGGACACTTGTCCTTTGTGTCATGGCTAATTCCCAGTATTTTGGTGAGGCTGTGCCCCTGGAATATGAACTTCAGACTTGTTCCTTTTGATTTGTTTGTTTGTTTTACCCCTTAGGTGGGACAACTTGTCTAAATGGCAGTCCTTGAGATTAATTCTTAAGAAAGCTGGAGTCTATTCCTTCCTTCTCCTCAATAGTCCGGATTGTATACTATTGTATGCTACTGTATTCTTTTCAGATATTATCGATGAAATTTCAGCATGGTAGGATCAGGTAAGTGACTTCAACGCAGGATTGTCTTTGCTAAGGAAAGCAGGGACTACTACACCCCTGATATAAAAGCTGATATAAAACACACAAAAGGGAACATTATGTACATTATTGAAGATGAAGAGAGAAGGAAACACTTCTTTATAGTTACGGAATGGTTCATTAGTACAAAAATAAAAAAACAAACAAACAAAACGAAAACAAAACCATGGACACTCTTTAAAAAACAGATTCAGTCTACCAAGTAGTCCAGCTTGCCTCCTTTGCATAATGTTCAGTCATAATAAATTCAGAATATCAAAATGATAGCAGCACTTCTGCATTTACCTCAGCACCATTTACGATTGCTAAAGCAAAGAACCGAGCTGGGTAGCAACAAAAAGATGTTGGACGCAAAAAATAGTTTACATAGAATGCAGCACAACCCAGCAATTAAATAAATGAAATCTCGTAACACAAATCTTCAAAGGTCTTATTAATAAAAAGAAACCTGGAGCCAGGTATTGTGGTGAACGCTGAAAGACCAGAGAAACAGAACAAGCCACAGCTAACCTCACCTTGCCAACTTCTCAGCCGATCCTGTTTCCTCAAACTGGAAGTCTCTGAGCCCTCATCAGAGTGGATCTCAGTTGTACTGATGCTAAAAACCTAAACGCTTGACAAGACTCTAGTTCCTGGTCCTCACACCTTATATACCTTTCTGCTTCCTGTCATCACTTCCTGGGATTAAATGCATGTGCCACCATGCCTGGCTGTTTCCAGTGTAGCTTTGAACTCACAGAGATCCACACGAATCTCTTCCTCCTGAATGCTAGAATTAAAGGCATATTAAAGCAAAAATAATAAAGTCCTGTTTTTGTGCAGCATAGTGGCGAAGCCGTGGTTCACACTGATTGACTATTCAGTTAATGAATAAATGAAAGATGGAAGCTCCAGGGGCCATACCTAGAATGTAAAGAAAAAGGAAATCAGAAGGATAAGTATCCTGAGACTAGCACCATCCACTGTTCACATGTGTCCAAACAACAATTAATACCGCATAAATATGTGGAACACTTACATGATAAATACACTTTTAAATAATGTTTTAGGAGAAGGTAATGTTGACAACTGTGACTTAGCCATTCTGTGCTGTGTAGCTGTAGTACTTGAGTGAACTGGGCTCCCTAGGTAGTAAAAAAAGTATATGGTACAAATTAACATGTTATATTTGGGATAACAGGACAAGGGGAAAGACAATGTACCCAAACACATTTTACTACTCTTCTTATAAACCTCACTATGTCTTAGGAGGTTCCAGATGGAAAACTGTGAAAGATATGAATTTCCTTATCTATGACTCCTTCTGGTTTTATCTATTAGGCTTTTCCACTCTGCCTCTCCAGGAATTCTTCAACAAAAACTGAAAACTTCCTGTACCAGGGGTAGTTTCCATGGGACTTTTTGCTCGTACAATTTGCTGGTAAACAGCCATTCTGTGGTTCTCACTGCATCTGAAATTTTGTGAGCATCAGTTTATCCTGTGACCTCACTTCTCTGACAGATGCAGGAATGACTGACTTTTTTTTTTTAGTCTCTAACTTACTATTTGCCTCTAGATCTTTTAAATATATAATATGAAATACTTCTAAGATTATCATAAAGACTGCAATTAAGTATGTAGAATAATAGGGTCTCACATGGTTAAAAATATATTATTTAGTGAACTTATGTTCTTTCCTTAAAGAATGACAGCACTAGACAATGGTCATGGAACAGATTTTTTCCCCTTGTTATATTAAGGTTGGTTTTATCCTATAGGTTTTCCTTGATAATGGACTTTGATAGGGTTTTGATACACTGCTTGAAGTGCCAATACATGTCTAAAGAAATAAGGATAAAAGCATTATTATCCTAGTTTTTCAAAAATAACAAAATTCAGTGAGCATCATAAAACTCCCTTAAACAAAAAATATGAAGTAACTGTAAGCATCTCTCCATCAGTGGGAACCATGACCTGCCACCATTTACCCAATTAGATACGTTAGGAGGTAATGCCACTCCTGAGTCATTTTATCAGCTTTCAAGCACCAGTCAGGAGAAGAATAATGTGGAATCGAGATGAGCTGGAAAATGGCTCTTTTCTTCTTCAGCCGCTCATCTCTGTGGGCAGACATCAATATCTATTACATGACCAGTGTGAGTGCTCACTACAGATACAGTAGGATGTCTGATTTCCATTTTTTCCTCAACTTACCTCAGTTCTCAAGTTCATCAGCTACAGGGAAGTGCAATTACTTCCCACTGAGTCCTCATTCAGTCCCTCATCTCCCTCAAGTTCCTGCCAGAAAAGCAATGACATTATTCAGTGTATTAAGCCATGACTGCAAGGGCCATTCTCATTCTGGCTAGCAGATTTTCATTTTGAGAGGAAGATAAGCAATGCATTTTGATTTTTCACTCCATGAAATTTCTCCTCACCATGGGTGATGGTACTTGAGCCGCCATTATGCATCTCTGATCACATTTTTTATTCATCTTTGTCATTTTGTCTATTTAAAAGGAGTAATCCATATACAAGTGTTTTTTTCACAACCCAAACTTTCATATCTACTTGAATTATACTCATTAGAGAGCTATCCCATTTTGAAGCAACAAAATGTGATGTATAAAGCAATTGGCTATGATGTTTTTTCAATGTTCTGAGAATATACAGAAATCAGTTCAGGGGACAGGCAGTACTGCCCTTGATGATGTTAACGAAAGCACTCTACATGGCTGTTTCTGGAGAAAAAAGAAGAATGAATCCACCATTATATAATATTTATGACCACTTTGATTATAAATATTGTCTTTTTTAGTAAAAATATAGAAATTCTCAATAATCAAAGTTACATCATATAACTAAAAATAGTAATTTTTCTCACCTTTATTTTAGTTATAACTAAAATGTATAATCTTTTCAAGGTATTTTACCCCATCACTGACTGTATGACTCAGTGGAAATTAAAAATGTCTCCAAGATTGATCAAATATCAAATACTGAGCAATTATTTCAAAACTAGAAGGACTCAAATGTCAGTATTACATTCATTATGTTATTTTTAGTAATACATTCACTCAGATAAGTGAGAGATCAATATAAATGTGAAGAAATAAAAGAACGTATAAGATGAGACTTAGTATATGAAGATTCTTACAATGAGAGTAAGAAAATGATCCCTGTGTGGTGGATGCTACCAAACATATCATACATTCAGATTCTTATCAATACATATTTCATAACCTGATAAACATTAAGCATTTATAATATCATCTCAAGTTTAATTATTTTTACATGAATGAGTAATATCATCCATATTTTGAATTAATGAATTAATTTATTTCCAAAGTTTTTTTTTCATTTGGTTCATGTACAAAGGGGATGTTTGGTATGTGGGCTCATTTTTTCTTCAAGCAACACTGGTATTCTGCCATTCAGTAACATCAGACTGCATCATAGAAAATGAATTGATGCCTTGCCCAGCCTTGTTGCAGGGGGGAGGTGCTTCGTCCTGCCTCACTGAATGTGCCAGTCTTTGTTGAAGCCCCACAGGAACCCCTACCCTTTTAGAGGAGGGGATGGGGGATGAGTTGGTGGGAGGGGGAAGCTGGGGGAGAGCAGGAGAAGGGATGAGAGGGAGAGCTGTGATTGGTATGTAAAATGAATGAAAATTTTCTTAAACAAAAAAGTATTAAAATTAAGTATACTAAGGAGTGGAGCTATACACTTGCTAGTTCTGCCAAGCATGTGCTTGCCATTGCTCTTTGATGTACACTGGATGGTATAATGACAGGTCTAGGGTGCAATCACCATTGCAGAGCTAAGTGTTTTTCTTCTGATGGGGCCCACATGAGGATGTTGTGCTTATTACTTGGTCTGGTGTGTTCATTAAATCCTTTGGCCTGTTTTTCTGATATGAGTTTTATATGCCCATGTGCCTCAGGTCCAAATTCCCTCCACTAAGTTTATATGGTACAGGATTTCTATTTCTATGGCATTAGCAATTTGGCAACTGTATTGTGTAAGTGGTACCCAGTAAATGGTGCCATTTTCATGAACACATGTTCAGAATCATCTTATACCTTCAAAACAAAGCTAAGAGGGTCTTGTAAAATGTAACTTCACAGGCAGAATTTAAAAAAAAAAGAGTGCAGTTTTATACAATATGGGAAACTTAGGGCAAGATACAGCCAGATATAATGGGTCACACAAAAATAACAATTCCAATCTCAAAGGGAATGTGGATTATTAATTCTGGAGGCAATTATCATTGACTATGGTCTGGGAATATTGATTCAGGTTACGCAAACCACATGTTCCAATAGTGTAAAAGTGTCATGAAGTCTAATAATAACCACAAAGAAAATCATATTCAAACACTTCTCAAACATACCGTGTACGTGGTCAAAGAACCACGGAGAAATTCTCAGCTACAGTCCTAAGACATTATCTGACAGCGTTATCAGCCTTTTAGTGGGCATTAACTCTGGGTCTGAACATTCAAAGTTGTAAGATGCTACATCACATAAGGTAAAGAGCAGTAAATGATAATTATTAAGAAACTCAAAAATGGCGCAAGACTGTTGGGCTCTGAACTTTCAGTCTGTTCTCTGTCACCGATGTGCTACTCATTGAATCAGCTTGGCAGAAGGTTCAGTGTAAGGTGCAATTGTTTTCTGAGACATTCTTTAACAAATGAGATTAGTGTTTCCTCCATCCTCACCATTTAGGATCATTCAAGAACCTATTAAAAGATTTGTCTAGTAATACTTGGTGAACAAAGACATGTGCATGATATTTCTGCTCTAGGCAAGAAACCTTTCATTCTCCTTTCTGCTCATTGAGTTTCCCCAAAAATTCAACCAAGGATAGTGAGTTGAAACCTCACATTACTTATACAATTAATTGGATAAATATCTCTTTACACATCAATGTGAGAACTACATTCAGTCTTCTTATATTCCCTTTCATAATATGAGAAGCATCATTTGTCATTCCAATGCAACATTTTTCTATATAAAACATTTCTAATTCTATGGGAAATTTTCTCCCTAAACATATCTCTAAACAGATTTTTTTGAATGGTAACTACTTAGGTTGGTGATTTCAAAATATTTATTCATAGGGATCTTTCAAAAAATTGCAACACAAGAGATTCAACAATTCTGTCTGTGTAAGTAGCTAGTAAGAGTTCTTTGGAGTCACAAAATAATGATGCATCTTTGCTGGGGAAAATGTTTGCATTTGAATGAACTTGGGAATAATAAGTTGGAGGCCAGAACGCAGAGTAGTGTTCTGAAATAGTTGATGCTATTTAAAAGGCTGTTGTACTGTGTATATTCACCTCAAAATTTTTGACTTATTACCTGGCTTAAAATAACAAAAGTGTGATTTACTGGTTTTAGAAATGTTTTCAGATATTTTAATAGGCATTTTGAAGAAGCATATAAAACTCCTTAAATTAGATGTTTGATAGGAAAGATGTCCATTTTTTCCCACAGATTACTCTTTATTTACTAACACGTATTCCACCATTATTCTCCATCTAACACATTCTGTGTATATTTTCCAATCATATGACACAGCCAAAATTCAAATTCAGGTCCCTCTTCTTTGGGCACAAGCTTATGGCCATTTCTGTCTACAGATAATCTTCTAAAGCATCTAATGTGTCTTGAAACCAAAGACCATTCATCTCTCTTTCTCTTCTGGTAGTCTGTAGAGAAGGTTTTGTAATTTTAGAACAGAATGTAAAATTTTGTTGCTAAACAAGACACAAAATTCAGGAAAGATTACTGTAATGGTTAAACAGTCTTGCGAAGCAAAATCTGAATTACCCATATACATGTTAGGCTGATATAACTACATGCTGTGGATATCGCTCTGTATAAATAAAATGCTAATTGACCAGTAGCCAGGGAGGAAGTATAGGCAGGACAAACAGAGAAGAAAATTCTGGGAAAATGAAGGCTGACTCAGGAGATGCTGCCAGCCACCGCCATGAGAAGATGTTAAGATACCGGTAAGCCACGAGCCATGTGGTAACTTATAGATTAATAGAAATGGGTTAATTTAAGATGTAAGAACAGCTATCTAGAAGCCTGAGCCATTAGGTCATACAGTTTAAATAATATAAGTGTCTGTGTGTTGATTTTATAACTGGGCTGCGGGACTGTGTGGTGGTGGTGGGGGGGGGGTTGGCAGGATCCAGAGAGAAGCTCTCCAGCTACAACTACATAAACCTTTTTTTTTTCATAAACCCTAACCACTGTTATTCTGAGTTCAATGCCGCTATTTCCATGTCTGTGTTATCATTTATTTGCTCCCCATGATACCAAGCATTTCAGACATTTGTCATTTGATTTATATTGTATTCATTGTTGCTTTTGAGATATGGGAAGGAAAAAGTAAAAAAAAATATGTTGTGGTATTATTGCTATAGGTGATTTCTTAAAGATTAAGTTTTTAAAAAAGGTTTAGAAAGGGAGTAAAGGGAATGGAAGGAATTAGAGGGAGGGAAGCTGTCTTTTCTCTTGATGTAACTAGAGACCATGATAAAGACAACTTATAGAGGGAAGAGTTTATTGGAGATTTTCAAACAGTTTCAGAGCTTGAGTCTATGACCATCGTGGCAAGGAGCATGGTAGCAGCCAAGCAAGCTTGGCACTGGAGCAGAAGATGAGAAGATATATACAGATCTATCCACAAGCCGGAGGAAGGAAGAGAGAGTCAACCGGGAATGGCGTGAGCTTTTCAAACCTCTAAGTCTATGATCAGTGATCCACCTCCTTCAACGAGGCCACACCTCCTATTCCATCTCAAACAATCCCATCAACTGAATACCACACATTCCAACCAGTGAACCTATGGAGTCATCTCATTTAACTCACAACACAAAGGAAGATGGGAAGTGTTATAATATTTTGATTAAAAGTATATTTAAAAAATGAAGCAAACAAAAATTGCAAATATGTGACTACTTATACAACAATTCTGAGCAAAACAAACCCACACAAACGAATATATGTAAGTGTACAAGAAATAGTTTAAAAACTGAATGATCTAGCTATTAAGTATATATAACCCAGTAAAATACACTTATACTATTGTATACCCTTCACTAACATCTGTATGATTAATTCTTTACTTTTAGTCAATATTAAACATGGTAAAAATAACATTAATTCCATCCACAGTCACTGTCAAATATCCTCTCTATTAAACTCACAATACTCTAAATATTTTTAGTAGGTAAAGTATGTTGGATCTTTTATGATGGAATATTTCACTGAGCACAAGGCTTCAGGAGTCAACTCGCATTTGTCCTGACAGAAAAATAACTCTTTTCCACGATAAATACAACGCAGTTTCGTATCTTTTTCAAAAACCATCCAGAGGGTGATGGAAACTTGGTTTTGCTAACGTTAAAGTAATCCAAACTATTTTTTCTGTGAAGATAGATATACAAATATTCCTTCCAGACTACATTACCCAAAATTAAATTGCTGCATCATTTGCTATTTTTATTATTTTAAGGGACAGCCGATTGTGATTAGCTGTAGTTATTAACTTGGCAGAATCCAGAAGGCTGTTAATGAGGGACTGCCTATGTTGGCCTTTAAACATGTCCTTGCTTATTGCATTACTGTCATAATTGGTGTGAGAAGACCCACCCATTGTGAGCAGCACCATCCTGGATTTGCCCATTTACTTTATAAATGAAAGAAAAAATCAGTACATCAAATGTGCACGCTTTCTCTCTGTTTTTGAGTTTGGGTACAAGTAGGTGACTAAGGTCCTTTCTACCTACGTTTTTCTTCTGCTGATGGAATGCAATCTGTAATTGTGAACCAAATGTGTAGGTTTGGTTTTGGTCAGATTTATAAAATCTAGAGTCATAATTTTTAAATGATGTTATCCCTATTTCTACATGCTTATTTGTATTTAAGAAAAAACCCAGAAATGTTTTTTTTTAATCTAACTTTTAGTAAACTTTGCTATAGAGTTTTATATATTCAGGTTATAAATCTAATATCACAAATAGCACCTCTAGTGGTACTCCTTATTATTTGTATTATAATTATCTCATGGTTACAATTTTAAATATATACATATATACATTTGTATTACTTATTTATTTGCATATGAAAGCTAATATTCAGGGAGGGGATTTCAGGTTAGATCCAGATTGAATCCTCTGGTCCTATGATAGAAGTATAGGGTGGCCTCAGCAATAAGGCCGTACCTTTGACATTTGGGAGGCAACCAAGGGAAACAGCAATAGCTGATAATTTTGAGATTCTCTTGAACAAGCCAGATAACCAATTCAAATGAAGCATTCTCATGCCTAGTGCTGGGTTTTTTAAAATTAGTCAATGACTCTTGGCAGGATTATTGTCAGCCTACATGAGGAAACTTCACTTAAACTATATAAGCATGTCTATACACATAGACACATGTAATGTTCATTAGATAGTAATTGCTATCACTCATATTTTCCAATATTGAATATTTCACTATTATACACTACTCTATGCCTATTTAATTTTTTTCTTTAAATCCCACCTTAATTAATATTATTAGGTCTACTCCTTTTTGGTTTTATTTTATTTTACTACCATAAACAAGAATTATATAACTTCTAAAATTTCAGGTCTTATGGAAACATGCTATGTAAGCTTGTTTCTATGGCTAATGATTATATTTCATTCTTTAAAGATGAGCATGTATGTGTGTTCATGATGGGTATGAGTTGGTACAAGTATCACTGTACTTATATGGAGGTCATAGGAAAACTTTGTGAAATTGGTTTTCTCTTTTCTCCTTTATGTGAATTCTGGGGATCATGTAGTTCTCCTTTTTTGTATAGTAAGCACATTTACCTCCCTCCCGCTAGCCATCTTTTTTGGCCTATGCTCCAAACTTTCTTATAAGCAATGCACAAATAGTCTAGTTCTGAATATAAATTTAAAAGTATGAAGACACTTTGTATGCCAGGATCACTTCCATTTTAGTGTTTTCAAAATTTGCCTGGACAATGGTCTATTTAAAAAATTTCTTATCTACAATCTATAGACTCAGAGAAGTTAGGCATAAAGGAAGTGACTGGGGTTGGAAATAGCATGGATATCCCTGGAAGGAGGAAATAGGATAGATTTTTATGGATGGACTGGAGCCAGGGGATGGGGGAGAATGGGAAGATCAGGGAGGAAGGGGAGGGAGCAGAGATTGAGAGAGGGAAGAGGAGAACGACAGCCAGAATTAAAGGCTATTTGAAGGGCAATATGGGAAACTAGTACAGTGGAAACTTCCTATAATATCCAAAGGTGATCCTAATGAAGTTTTCAAACAATGATGGAGAATGAGTCCCGATAGACATCTCTTGTCACTATATAAAGTTGTAGAACTGGGACTGGTTTATGTCCAATTGAGTTGTTGTACAAAATATTCACATGGAAATCCCCAAACAAGCAAGGCTATTGCCAAAACAATATAAATCAAATATGCATACTGTACATTTATGCATTTTAATTAAGTTTATAAAATAATGTTCACTTGTGGTTTTGCAATTATACTTAGTATGACTTATTTCTCCTTCCTAGATAACCTCCTTTTCTTCTGTATATGGTCTCTCCATGTACTCATCCCTAGATAAGTTCCTCCAAATCACATATTTCTTCCCCTTCTTCCTTCATAACAGCTAAAGGAAGCAGATGTGTACTTTTTAGTACAGTCCAATTGTTTTAAATATTCTTTGGTTCATTCAATACTACTTCTCAACTCTAGTGTTTAAGCTTACTGATATTTATTTTATATGACTCTAGTTTCCACAATAAAATTTGTATTTGGTTATTCTTTTCAGTTTCAAGATATATTTGAAGTTTACATTTCAAAACATTTCTATATGCATATACTGACAATTTTCTCCTATGTCATATCTTGATGTTATTCACATTTGATTTGGTATTTTTCAATCCCACTAGCTGTGGTGTTTTAAAGCCTGTATCACTTTGTCTTCCATAAGATCTCTTCCTAGGACAGTCTTTGTTTTTTATTCATATTAATTTAAAATAGACCATAGTTTCCAATTCCTTATGCTTTTGTATTTTTGTTGAAAACTGGACATCTGACAGTTTTAGTGTGCAAAATGTTAGATTAGTGTGGTAACTGTTAGGTTCAAATTCTGCCTCTCTTTCATCGTGTTTTCTGAGTTTGAGTATTTTTTACTGTATGTTTCTTCTTTCAGGGATTCAACAATCGCTTCTATCATTTCTCACATGTTTTCTGTGGCTCTGGCTTCTCTGTAGCCCATGGGACATTTCTTATTTGCACTGTGTGTGTGTGTGTGTGTGTGTGTG
>CABHPH010154616.1:19479-36308 GCA_902168325.1 Peromyscus nudipes | reverse complement strand
TGTCGGTTCTTAAATTATTTCTTTTATTGTTTGAGATGATGGTATAATTATATCATTTCTCCCTTTCTTTTTCTCCCTCCAAACTCGCCCATGTGCCCCTCAGCTCTTTCAAATTCATGGCATCTTTTTTCATTCATTTTTGTTACATATTTGTAAATGTATAGACACATATATTCCTAAATACAACCAGATCATTCTGTACAATGTTACTTATATGTATGTTTTCAGGGCTGACAGTTTTGAATCTGCAATTTCCAGGTGGGAAGATTACTCAGCATGTAGTGGTACTTGCTACTACTCCTGATGACTGATTTCAATCCCAGAAACCCACAGGTTGAAGGAGGGAAATACTGAATCTATAATTTGTCCTGTGACCTCCACATGAGTGCTGTGGTATTTTATTGGCTTCTCAGTATTTTAATTTGCCACATTTCCATCAAATTTTTAAATAAATGGTCCATTTACTTAAAAAACATAATAAAATATTTACAGTGGTAATAACTTCTAGTAAATGAGAGAAGTAGGCACATGTGTCTCTTTGCAGCTTTCTGTATTTTGCTATGTAGTTGCAATACTTCACTATGAAAATTATTAGGAACCAAATCACCAGAGTGTTAGCTATATGTTTTCTCTTTCAAACAATCCAAACTTATTTAACATGCTATTTTTCTCTTTTTGCCTGGATTTCCAGAAACATGCTCCAAACTTCGTAACTACTAGCTCATACATTGGCCTGTTTGCTTAATCAACATTTAACATAATTCTTCTTTTTCAAAATATGCTTTTAAAACTGCATCAGTATATGGATGGATTTTAGAGCAAGAATCTATAAATCTTTTTCTAAAACAGCACATTTGCAAATTCATATAATGGTGATTATAATATGCACATGTATCATATGCATCATAATATGTATGTGTATGTGAAAGAAAGAGACAAGAGAGAAAAACAGAAAGAAAGAGAGGTTACAATGTTTTGAACTTCAAAGCTACCTAGAAATAATAGACGAGATTAATGTGAGATCACAGCTCAATTTACCCCATGCAAAAGCGTAGATTAATCGTATCTCTAATTTAACCATTTCTCTGCCAGTCTTAGTCCCAAAGAACTAGTGGAGTGACATCCTTGGCCAGTTTTTAGAGCTAAAAAACTCTATAACAATGTGTAATTCCCTAACATGAATAAATTCAGTATAAAAATTAAAATCATGTCTTCATTTTGTTTTATTTTGAATGCTAGAATCAAATTCAAGTTCTCTTGTGAGCTAAGTCCATGCTCTACTACTGAATTACATTCTCAAACCAGAAAAAGTTGCTTTACATAAAAGGGAAAAGCTTTTCAGAAGCAATAACAGAGGCTTAAAAAAATAAGACTGGAGTATCAAAGGTACTAATAGGAGGTTAGCAATTAATGTACCAGACAAAATATGTAGCACAGCATCTTTCATACAATAATCACAACAAAGAAGCTGTGTTCTAAAGTGACACCAATTTGCTTCCTACAGAATTTCCTGGTGATAGAATTAGGGAAGAGCCTCCAGTAGTGCCAGGAGAACAAGGTATCTGGAGTCCACAGGGCAGAGTATAAGGCTCAGGAGGTCTTCAGAGAAGAACTCTCCAGTTCTCAGTTAAATGTGGTCACTATATTAAGAAACTCTAGGAGCTGGGTTGATTAGTTTGACTAGATGGTAAAAATGTAATTGCCACACAAGCCCACAAATAAGGTGAAAGGAAAGAATTGACTTTTCAAAACTATTGCCTGATCTCTATATGCATACAAACACGCATTAAATGCCCAATAATAATAATTAATAATAATAATAATATTTACATAAGAAGAGAAGCTGTAGAAGACCAAGGGAGAACTGCCCAAATGGACAGAGAATAATTCCTGAAATTCATACAAAACTGAAACTATTTTACAATCCACTGGCCAGAGTGTGAAACTTCATACTACACAGCATCTAGCCAAGAGCTTCAGACACAGAGTCTCTGTGACACAGCAACATTGGCCTTCGGGCAAAGGTCACTTTGTATGTATCTAAGAAAGTCTTAAAGCATATCTCAGAAAATAAAAACGACTTTCAAGTAATTTGACTGAAGAAATAAAAATTACTTATACATATACAGAAAAAGATCTAATTTCTATCAAAATAAAATCCACACTCTGTTTTCCAAGGGAAAAGGAAAAAAATGATGAACAATATCACTTGTATAAACTGAGCATAAAAGACTCACATAATGTAATTTATAGACAAGATTATTAAGTCAATTTTCCTATATGCTTGAGAAGGCGTAACAAGAATGAAACATGTTAAGCAAATAGAAGGAAAATAGAGATATCTTAAGTATAAAATATACTTCCAAAGAGAAAGAAACAGGTTGTGTGAAGGATAATGTGTCATATGATATTAACAGCGAATTTAATGGACTCCAGAGACAAAGAAAAACATAAAATAGCCAAGAATACCTTTTATCTTCAGGTCTTTCTCTGCATTTAAATATAACCTTAATTACCCTCCTTTCCAAGACTACACCTTCATCAGTGATGGAGCTTGGTGAAGGAGCATTTGACCAGCAGGTGCACGTCCATGGGTACAAATTCTCAGAATCCCCCCAAAAAATCTACAAAATTATTCTTGAATTTTTTATTATTTCTTCATATTAGTTCCTGTTCTCAGACTACTGGGTCTTTGTTTACAAGCCTCAAGACCTTCTAATTCCCAAGGCCAAGAACCCAATCATCACTACTTCTTGGCCAAATTTTCCTCTCTTCAGTACTCCCTTACCAGCCTATATATAGCTTTAGTTGTTTTTTGTTTTTTTTTAATGTAACATGTGAGCTTCTTTTGCTCATTTTTAAATTTCCAGAACACAATAATTTCCTTGAATCCATCGGTTCCAAGTTCAAGTGTTTGAGAAAAGACGAAAGAATGTAAGTCCTATGAATATGTGTCTGTGTAACTTTATTTTCAACATTTAATTATTATATTGCTTATAAAATACAAAAAAAAGCAGAATGAACTTTCAAGTTTCCAGTCCATAAATATTTCTGGTAGCACAATAAAAGCAAAAGAGCTAAAATAAAGAGTGGGTAGTGTGTTTGAGAAAGAAAAAAAGGCAACTGTGGATGTCATATATGTCTAATGTCTAAAACTGACATATAAAACATTGATTTGGTTAAAAATTAGTAACCAGGAGACACTGCCTAAAATAAAAGAGCTGAAAGAAATAGCCTTGTAAATCCTATCCACTTTCAATGTCTAGCGTTTGTCCCAATGACCATTCAGGCTGTTGCTCTTATTGAATATAATAAATTCTTTGACCTCAAAATTCCTCACATCAATATTTTTCATTTCCTCATAGTTATGGCACCAAACCCTATTAATATTATACACAAAATGTTCAGACTGTATTCCAGGTTACAGTTATTAGCTGTGTGGCCCTGAGGCTCTGTCACAGACAAGTCCAAAGTATATAAATTGCAAGGCAAGAATTTGATTGCAATTATCTCTGTGTGGTGCACAGGAGAAATTTTGGGTGTGCAATTTATAATACACATCATTATGCCTAAACATCATTTTTGGTTATTGTTCTTTACTGAAAAGGGCCTGAAATAAGTTTCTTTGGTATCTAGTGTCTATTCTTCAGAGAAATCAATTGCATAATAGGGGTGGAGGATGTCATTGAGTGACAAATGTGTCGGTACTTGGATTTACACATATAGATCCACTTATAAATACAGCCCAGAGAACAGCATCCACAGTGTTGAACTCCATTAACATTTCTGTTTTCTTAGACCTTGAAGTCCTCACTGACATGAAGCCAGCAGGCACCGTTCTGCTTTTGATCAGCCTAGCTTGTTTGTTCCTCTATGCAGGTAAGTGCAAGACTATGCCGTAGACTTCTGGACCAGACTGGCTAATGCCAGCAGCTGGATTACAATATTGTTTTTTATGATGATGATAACAATGGTGAATGATGACCTAAAACTTTTCATTTCAGTGGAATTTTTAATGCATAAATGAGCTATTTTAATTTTTACTATAGTGCTCTGCTTAAAGCACTATAGTATTCAGTTTCAAAATGCATTTCTTGTTATCTAGGATGAAAAGGCTAGTTTTAGATTTCATAGGTGCCCATGTTCTAATTTTGAGATTGTAGACCATTTACATTGCTGTCTATGGGCCACCACAAGAGGTATCTGGTTAGAATTATGCTTCCATCTTTAGGGAAACTTTGATGTAGAAAGGAGAAATCCTCCTAAAATGTCTTCTTTAAGAAATTCTTATTAATGGGCTTCCACTGTCAGCATTCTTCTGAGATATGGAATGAACATCTGAGTCATCCTTTTTTACCCTCTAGGCAAAAAAATAAAGAGAGAACTAAGGGAAGAGAAAGAAAAGGGGAGAAGGGGAGGGAGAAGGAGACACAGAATGTTACGATGGTGTAGGAGAATAGAAAGAGCCCAGGAACATCATTCCAAGACTTGTTTCCAACGTTCATTCTCCCACCACCCCTTCTCATATTGAATAAGTCACCCCGGAGCTCTGGCTGCTATTTTGTCTGATATTAATGGTCAACAGGAAACTCATGTGCACTGACGCTCCCTTCAACAAAAGGTGCTGCCTAAGCACGCTGGCTTTAGATTCTAGCAAGTCTACATTATATTCCTTATTCTGCCATTTACAACATAATGATTAATACTTAGCCAAGTACTTGTCCTGGTACTCAGTTTCCTTAGCTTGTTTGTTGGTTTGTTTTGTTCTCGTTGTTTGTTCTGTTTTTTGTTTGGGCTTTTTGGCTGTCGTTTTGATTTTGGTTTATTTTGTTTTGTTTTCTTGAGACTGAGTCTAACTATGCATGCCTGGCTGGCCTGGCACTTGCTAGGTAGATCAGGACTTAAATTTTCAGTGACCCACCTGCTTCCACAGCTGTGCTCTGGAATTATAAGCATGGGCAATCATCAACAGCCTTCCTTAGCTTTAAAAACAAGATGGTTGTATGAGCTGATACATGTAAGATTTAATACAGTACTTAAATGTATAATTCCCATAGTAGAAGGGGGATATGCCAAATGTAAATGTGATAAATTATTATTATTAATATTGCAATTATTTAAAATGTATTTTGTATTTTTGTTATATCACTATCCTGTCATCAAAAGCTTTTAATTCCAAGATTTTCAGCTCCCTTATAGTAAATATGTATCTGTTCAACATAGAACAGCTTGAGACTTTGCCTTCATTTTTCCATGGAGAGGCTTGTTATGAGATAAACCACAAAGTGGAAAACGTGATTGCACAAAAGTACATAAAGGGCAAACACAGTGAGAGCAATGTTGTCCCAGCTGTACATAATGCAGCCTGCCTCTGGCACTCCTGTGCAGTTAGCAAGCTGTGTGTCTCAGGGTAGTTCTCAATCCGCAAAGCAGAACGGATGCATCGGGAAACTGCTGTGGCTAGCTGCAATTGGAAAATGCAGTTGTCACGTGTGATTCATCAGTGTCTGTTCTCTCACTGCAGATGCTGTGAGCCAAGGGGGCTTTAAGGTATGTGACTCTCATCCTTCCGCTAGTCGTTCCTGCCCCAGCAAGCCGCACCACAATGCCCAGAGAAGAGAGGGAAGGAAGACAATAAACTGCTCACAAGAAATGCTGCAATTTTAGGGGTTTTGTTCTCTTTTTGATGTATTCTCATTTTCATAATAAAACATGAATGTGCTTCAAGGAATTTTGAGGTATGTAAGGCTGTTTTTCCATTCAATAAGAAATGAAAGTTAAAAAAAATACTTTATTTAATTTACAGGCTTTTTGCAGAAACTATGAGAAGACACTGGCTACTGATGCAAAATCATGCCCAAAGTTCCACAAGCCGGTGTGTGGCACTGATGGAAAAACTTACCAAAACCGCTGTGAATTCTGCCGAACAGCCATGTAAGCAAATGGATGCTGCTAATAGCATGATGTTCTTGGTTGGGTCCAGTGGAGTAGGAGTCCATGAATTATTTATTAATAATTTACTGGGCTATTAAAGTTAATTTTATATGAAAAAAGTAATATGATTATCTCCCAATCCTAAACCTAGAAAAACAATCTTTGCCCACTTTACCCAGCCTAGAATTAACCCATTTCTACTGCACTTCATATCTGAACATCATCTCTTTTTTTTTTCAGGGAAAGAAGTTTTGGGAAACTTGGCTTCAAACATGAAGGGAAATGCTGATTCCTCTAACACAACACTGGGTGTGCCTTTGGTTTGATTTTTATGCTGAGATGTGTATTCTCTATTGCCCAGTCTCCAAGGCAATGTGCTTCCCACCAGTTATTATGCATAAGATGAAATTTTAATAAAGTTATCTCGGTAATATCTCTAAACCAATGCTTTACTTCAGATAATAAAAGCACTTCTAATTAATTAAGTTAGGTAAATTTACATAATTCAATATGAAATGAGAAACTTAAAAACTACACAGAATATTGCTACACTTACCAGACCCAGAAGCGTCCAATCAGTGCTCAGTTCTTCAGTAGCTATACAGAGAATTTGAAGGAAATAAAATTGGAGCCCATGAAATAAATATATGTATCTGACACCATGACATGCTGGAAGAGTGGTTTTTCCTAAGGAGTATGTTGAGTTGTATAAGGTCTCAACTTAAGCATTGAGGTCAGAAAGCAATAAGAGACGGACACAATACTGGTCACTCCGAATACATTCTGGAACCTTTGAAGCCTCCACATTACCTGTGTCTTTTATCAATGTGACACCACATACCACAGAAAATATAATTTCTGTAAGTGAAAAACTGTGAAAAGGCTTAAAAGAGTAGATCATGTGCTGTGGATGTTTCAAAATACAGACATAAACAAGCTAAACACTTTCAGTCACTGTAAAGACAGATACATCAACATTAAAGCATGCTTTGATATGCTCTTGCTTAAAAATTCCAATGAAAGTATTATTCCATTTATTATTTCTAGAAATAATTACCCAGTGCCTGTAATACACCAGGTATCTTTCCAATAAAAAAGCAAAGACAAGATTCCCACTTTGAAGAAACTTATAACTTAATAGGTAGACAAAACTGTGAGTTAAATCAGTTTTCAGTTATTAAAAAATTTAAAAGGAAACAAAATAGAGGCATGTGGTAGAGATAAATGGAGGAGTGGCTGGAGACAAAGATTTCTTGAAATTGATTCTTTGGGGTGGCTCTTGAAGAGTGGAGAAATAGAGACTATTTCAAGTAGAGAAATAATAAATATAAAGCAAATAAAGGGGAGTAAAGTAAGACTATCAGGATTACACAATGAGGACAGCCACACGCGATCTGAAGCTGTGCTCCGTTACAGGAACCTATTAATACAGACTAAGGAAACAATTCACAGAAGGCATGTTGTTTGAGCACACCTGAGATACAGAAGAAATTTGCTGAGTTAAGAATGAGGAAAAGTTTTGCATAGAGAAAGGTAGTTGTGAAGTCTGAAATTGAGTAAGTGTATTAATTAGATGCAAACTTGGTCGGAGTACTTCCCTATTACACAGCTATACACACTGCTTTTGAAGGAGAAGTTTTCACTGCACAACGAACAAGTCAGAAGTGTTTTAGAGCTGTTTCTTTAGTCAAGATACCTCAAACACACACACACACACACACACACACACACACACACACACACACACACGCATATGTGTGTGCATGTGTATGTATACATGCATTTTTTTATTTTCAGTTAGATAACAATATTTAAGATTTGTAAAAGGTCAGATAAAAATATGGATTTCTAGAAACTGTAGATATGAGAAGATCCAGTCACACAATGCTCTAATTCTTCAGTATCCAACAACTGATTGACTTTGACCCCTTTTAGTAGACTAATTACCAAAGCCTCCAGATCAGCCTCATTCTCGTTCCTAGTTCCTGAATGCAGGTGATAAAGTTGCACTCCTTTCTTTAAGGGTCTCATTCAATAACTTTGATTTTAGAAATTTACACTCTAGGGCTGGAGGGATGGCTCAGAGATTAAGCGCACTGGCTGCTCTTCCAGATGTCCTGAGTTTAATTCCCGGCAACCATATGGTGGCTCACAACCATCTATCATGAGATCTGGTGCCCTCTTCTGGCATGCAGGCATACATGTAGACAGAGCACTACATAATAAACAAACAAACGAATAAACAAATAACAACAATTTATTTTTAAAACAGGAAAAGAAGTTTACGTTCTAGAGGACAAGATCACTTCATCAGTGCATAACAGCCTCCTCCTGGAGTCAAAGTTTTCCTCTTTGTCACTTACACTAAGTGGCGAATACTCTTGTTCTGAAACCACAAAGGACACATCATGCCATCCTAACCACCTGCAAAATACCCCAGAACACAAATTTAAGGGCAGTGGATCATATCATTTTACTTGGTTTCCACATTCTCTACTTTCAAATATCATCTCCACTTATCTCTCAATAGAGAGCTTGGTAATCTTAATTTCCTTTTTTTAACTTTTTCTTTGTTCCTTATTTCACTTTCATTTTCCTTCCTCCCTCTTTCCATTCCATCCTTCTTATCTTCTCCTTATGGTGCCTATTCCTCCTACCGGGTCTCCTTGCCAAGCCATAAGACATGGAAAGATGTTTAGTCTTACTGCAACTTGATGTGCCATGCTTTGTTGATACTCATGGAAGACCTGCCCTTTCCTCAATGGAAATGGAGGAATAATGGATCAGGGGTGGGTGGGAGACCTTAGAGAGGGACTGGGAGGAGAGGAGGTAGAGGAAACTTCTGCTGGGGTGTAAAATAAATAAATGAATAATTTTTTTTTTGGTTTTTTCGAGACAGGGTTTCTCTGTGTAGCTTTGCGCCTTCCCTGAAACTCACTTGGTAGCCCAGGCTGGCCTCGAACTCACAGAGATCCGCCTGCCTCTGCCTCCCTAGTGCTGGGATTAAAGGCGTGCACCACCACCGCCCGCCATAAATTTATTTTTTAAAAAAAGAGACAGTTCAAGAGATTGATTAGCCATCATTAGAAATGAGATTATTGAGATAGTTCAAAACATATCTACTATGTGTACTGATCATATTAGTGTAATTAATATTGTCTTATTGTCCTTCTTGTGTTTAGAATCTTACCGCTCCTGTCTTTTTATTATAATTTTTCTTTATTCTTGAGAATTTTAAGCATGTATACAATGAAATATTATCGTATCTGACTGTGCTACCTCCTCCAGCATCCCCTCTATCCACCTTCCTCTGCAATGTGTTCCCTTCCCAACTTCATGTCTTCCTTTTCCTTTTGTTTTCTTTTCCATAACCTATTAAGTCCAGTTAGTGCTGCCCATGTGTACCTGGGTGTTGAGGCATCCATTGTAGCAGGATTTTTCTCTGGGGCCACCAACCAGCTCCCAAATTATGTCATGGAGACTTATTAGTTATGAATGCTCGGCCTAGCTTAGGCTCATTTCTGGCTAGCTCTTTTAACTTAAATTAACCTGTTTCTCGTTATCCACCTTTTGCCCCAGGGCTCTTTACCTTTCTTTCATTCTGTATGTCTTACTTTCCAGCTGTCTCTATGTCTGGCCGGCTGACGGCTTCCTTGCTTCCGGCACTGGGTGTGTCCCTCTCTTTCTCCTAGTTCTTCTTCTTTCCTCCAGTTCTTTTCTCCTCCATCTTACTCTCTCTACCTGCCAGTTCTGCCTACCTTTTCTCTGCCTAGTTATTGGACATTCAGCTCTTTATTAGACCAATCAAGTGCCTTAGGCAGGCAAGGTGAAACAAATCCAACACATCTTTACATAACTAAACACACATCATTACATTATTAAACAAATGCAGCACAAACAAACATAAGACACCTTTACATGGTTAAAATAATATTCCATAACCATCCACTGCATCACGGGGAAACAGCCAGTAGGAACACCATCAAAAGAATGATTTTCCTTCCCCCAGCAGTTGTCAAGTGCCAATAGCTTCTCTTTAAGTGGGGGTGACCAGGATAGCAACTCCCACACCTGTGTTGAGATTTTCTCTGGTTTGGCCCTGTGCATGTCGTGTACATATAACCACAGTTACTGTCGGTTTGGAAACGTGAGAGTCATGTCATTTCCAGAAGACGGCACTTCACAACCCTCTTCCCAATCCTCTGGCTCTCCTGTTCTTTTTGTCTTGTGGTGACTTGAATGAGAAATGCTCCGAGAGTCTTCCGTGTTTGAATACTTGGCCCACAGTTGCATTCAGGCTGTGTCACAGGAGGCAGGTTTTGAGAGTCTAAAAACATACAGTATTCAGTTCTTTCATGCTCTCTCTCTCTCTCTCTCTCTCTCTCTCTCTCTCTCTCTCTCTCTCATTCTCTCTCTTCCTCTCCCTCCCTCCCTCCCTCCCGCATCTCATGTTTTATGAGTGTGGTTCAAGATGTGAGCTCTTCTCTTGCCACTTCAGCCCCTGTGCCTGCTCCTTGCTGTCCTGTTTCTCCTTCATCAAGGACTCCAACTCTCTGGAATCATAAAACCAAATAAACTCTTCGGTTCTCTAAGTTACCTTCCTTGGTCATGGTGTTTCTGTCACAGCAACTGAAAAGTATCTAACATACCTTTCCTCCTGCAATGTTCCCTGAGCCTCATCAGGGGTGATGAAAAATAAATATGTACCAATTAAGGTTATATACTCAGTTTATTATTCCCAGCAGTTTGAGGCATTATGTACCTCTGTGTTGATTGCTATCCACAACCAAAAAAAAGGGGGAATATCAATATCAATATTTAAAAGGTAATTTGTCAACATGACCACTAAGTGCAGTGGCAGTTGCATGATCTACCTGAAGGCCTGTGACTTTCCCAGCCATGACTTGGACCCAGATTACATTACAGTACCACCCATGACATTCCTTTCTGTGGAACAAGCCTCAAATCCAATCAGAAGACAGTTGGCTACTCCAATAGCTTTAATGTCACTATTGCACAGGTGGATACATTTTTCCCAGCATGTAGGTGTTGTAGCATGCACAGTCTAGTACTGGAGAAGATCGTTAATGTCTTTTTTCTACCTTAACAGCAGCCATAGCATCTTACTGTCCTGTGGATGTTAGCCAGCAGGAATGATGTTTTCCCATCAGCTTGACATTAATTTGTCTATGTCCTGAAGCCAAAGTGTGTGATGTCTTCTGAAACAGGGTCTTGCCATGTAGTGATGGTGAATAACCAAGGGCAATGGCAATAGTATGTGTTATTTCAGAGACCTCAGTGGCCTCTCTGACCAATAACTCATAGGGAAGTATACCACTGAGATTTTAATTTAATAACTTATAGCTTCTGGGAGCAATATTGTCCATCTTTTGAGGGTAATTCCTTTTGAACCCTTATTTTTTAAGTTACATTTTGAAATTATCTTATGAATTAGTATGTTTCCATAGGCTTTTTCATACATCCATAACTTTGATTAACCCACCCAGTGCCCCTTCATCTACCCCCTTCTCCTGCCAATACTCACACTTAATCCTTAAATACAAATATATCCTCTCTTGGTTCATGCCACATGTGTCCTACTCTCCGCCCAATTATATGTTCTAATTGGGTTTTGAGAGGATAAGTTTTCATAAAAGATCTTCATGTAATAGGTCTTGGGAACAAGTCAATAAATGTCTATTATAACCAGCTTACTTCATGACTATTTTAATTACACTCTATTTTTTTTATTTTATTGGTGTTTCCTCATTTCATGTGGGTGCAACTAAAATGACGTCAGTAAGGTCATGTGTCTACTTTCCTCCAATGCTGATGTTCACAGAATAACATTGGCTAACATTAATGGAATGTGAGTGTGTGTCAGATAAATGTGTAACCCCAATAAATAATGATGAAATTGAATGCAATTGAATTTCAGTTTTCATTGAAAAGTTGTGTACTGACTGAAGAAATGGACACCCACAGCAGAGAAACTGTGTCTCAAGCAAAGTCTCAATCATCCCTTCCAGAGCTCAGTGTGCTGAAACTGGTACCTTGTGTGGGATGGGAAATTATGTACATTTACTAATCAATGAATCAACTAAAGAATGACAAGGGTCCTTGATGCCGAGTGATTATTTAGTGGATAGCCTTTACCCTTTTTGGGTACTGTGTAGTTAATAAGATCGGTTAACTAACTGGCAAGCCTTTCTCTGACAACTTTGGCAACAGGATGCTGAATTTAACAGAGATAGTGTCTCTTATAAAAGAAAACTTATACTTCAAAGACCAGAGTAAATGTTCTATTCATCTGTCTGGACTCAGTGAAACATGCTGTGTTTGTATCACAATAATCTAAGGAATGAGAGGGAGCACATTTTTCTCTTCTTCTGTGTCCAAACTCTAGAACTATTTTGAGGGTCACAAGAATTAAGCTTGACATTTTTCTCTCCCTGGAGAAGAACACAAATAAAATCAAAAAGAGAAAATTGTAAGAGAGTTTATAGCCTCTCCACTCTTGGGTGGGTGTAAATAGCTTGATAGTGAATGAAGTAATCTGGATATGGATAGTCCATTTCAGAAACCATGGTCAGCAAACTGCAGGAAACATTTCACCTCCCTTCAAAGCACTTTTGAAAAAGCCAGGCAAATGCTGCAAGTGGTACAGTACCAGTAGGCAGCAGGCATTGTTCCCTCCTGCTCCAGCTTTGCCCCATTTCATCCACAGAACAGGCTCGCGAGCACATGCAGGTGGATTCCAAGTGCCAGTGACCTACTAAATTGATATAATTCAATCCATGTGTTTGAAATGATTATTGATAGCAGGGTATTGTGTTTTCTATTCCCTCACCTCCAGAATAAATCCACTTCAATCCTAATTTGAACTCATTTTATAGATGGAGAAGTAAAGAAAATTTCAGGACAGAATGACAATAAAGATGCTACAAAAACAAGGGTATTTCCTCTCCAAACCACAGCTAAGTATCAGAGAAACTCAACACCTTGACTGACTTCTTATTATGATTTTAGACAGTATACTACAATAGTTGAATTTCGTTTAGCAGTTGCCTCTGAATCACTTAGTGCTACCCCACGTTACTTTCCAACCCCAGGATAATTGATATTTCAGAACAATATGCATATTAGTAAGCAGCATCCAATACTTATAGGTCACAACATTACAATGATAGTTAAAATCTCTTGAGATTCTCCTTTGAAGTCATAGAGGTTCCTTCAACACATTATTTGGAGGTGTTGCTGTTTGCATGGAATAGTTGTTCTTGGGGTACATATGCTACAGGGGACTTAGTGATGAGTTTTTTTCAATGTTTCAGATAAAAGAAGCATGTCTAAACCCACACACCACATACATCACTACACACACACACACACACACACATCAATCACTTCCATACAGAGACACAAAGAAACACACAGAATCACATCTCATTCACACACATCTACACATCACATCCACACACAGAGACACAAACTTGAACACACAGAATCACATCACATCACACACACACACACACACACACACACACACACACAGACTTCTAAGGCCGTTTAGTGTTGCTCATATATGTATGTGTTCAGGACTGACCACTTAAGATTAGATAACCTATCAGGAGGTAGTTCCTAATTCTCCCCCTTCCTAGCAGCTATTTAATTTCCCATAGCTTTTCAAATCTTGGCATTAGGCTTTGTCAGATTTCCACCATCCATATTGCCATGTCAACTGGTTTTGTTGTTGTGTAGAGAGCTATGATGTTAAAATTCCATTGCTGTAAGTCCCTGCCTGTTATGCATAGAAGACATAATTTCACAGCCAATTTCTTGTTCCTCTGGCTCTTACGGTCTTCCCATCCACTCTTCATAATGTCCCCTGAGCCTCAGTGTGAGGGTTGTATTGTAAATATATAAATTGGGGCTGAGCTCCCCATGATCAGTTGTTTCCTGCATTTTGACCAGTTGCAGATTTCTGTGATATTCTCCATTTGTTTCAGAAAGAAATTTCCTTGATAATAGTTAAGAACCATTAACCTACATCACGCTATTTGATGTCTAGATGTCACAAAGGCATCTTTTGGGCATGCTCCAAATAATTTGAATTTCTTACATGGAACCTCTAACCTTGAAGACAATATTTCAGTGTATTATACATACTGAGTTTAAGATCAAGTAAACCTCTCAATGTGGTTTTCACATGAGCTTCTGTTTGGTGCTATAACTTGAGAAGAAAAGGCCACAGTGTAATGTTATTCCCCTAACATGAACACTATTGTCTCTTGCTAACTCATAAAAACACATTACATGTCATCATTTCCTACTGAATGCATTTATAACTTACTAATGACCAATACTTGATGCAGTTTATTTGATTTTAATATATAATTTGAGGTAAATTATTGGTATATAACTCAGTTGAGGGAAAATACCTTGAAGATCTCTAACATGGACATATAAACTTGAGTGAATAGCAACACAACCTAACAATAAGCCATCCCCTAGCCATAAAGAAATGAACAGTGAGTTCATCCCTTCCCCAGGTGTGTCTCACCATTTTAGTCCTGGGAGAAGATAATCTGATAGACGCATATTAAAGTTTGGATATTTATGGGAGTTGGGGTGTGAAGCTCAAATTTGAGAAACACCTTCATTTGTGAAAGTTTACTGTGTAATTTTTCAAGACAGTGCTAAACAGTGTTTAGCAATAAGGGTGGAGAATTTTTCAAATATATAACATGGTGGGGATGATCATGGTTTACTTAGAAAAGAGCTACAGAAGAGTTCCACGTAAGCTACCCAACAGCCAAGTCTGAATCTACTGGCTCTGTCATGGGGCACTTAATGTTCCTTCCCTTCATGTTCCTGGTTGTGTTCCCAGGTAAGAAAGCTGCATCTGGTGTCTTTCTTTCCTACTCTCTAAGGACAGAGTTTGAACACTTGAAGGATGGGATGATGCTATATTAGAATCAAACAACAAAATGGCAAAGGGAATTTCAGAAAAATAAAGATCTAGAGGTATAAAATTGTGACTGGTCAGAGGGAAGCAAGAATAAAAGGTTGGTAAAGGCTTAGAGTGCAAAGATACTGTCAATCTAAAAGTGTTATAAGGGCATCTAAATATTCACATTCATATCCTGTAATAGAAGGGTGGTGTGGTATGATCCAATGTTGTGTGATCAAATTTTTTAAATGTATTTTAATACTGAATTTCTATGTTTATGTAAATTGCTTAAGGTGTTTGAGTCTATTTTTTATAAGTAAAATATAAATAATTGTACTTCCCTTTTACTTTAGAAATTACTTGGGTGATTACATCAGTTGACATTGTTTCAGCTGTCTGTAGGTGACTGATAGTATTATACTTTCTATTTCATACTTTTAGTTGTTTTAAAAGATATAAATTCTAGCTGAGACATGAATTTCTCAAGATGATGAGAAATTCTTAATATCTTAATATATATCTCTTAATAAAATATTTTAATACATATATTAATATAGTGATTACAATAGAATGGATTTTAAGGGACTGTGTTTAATAATAGATTTCATGCTTAACATGTACATGCCTGAGTTCTATCTCCAGAACGAGGAAAAAAGTTAATTTACCCCCAAATTATGATCTTTTGATGCTCTTTCTTATGACTAGTGTAAAGGAGTAACAAAAATAGCTAGGACCTAATGCTTCGTATGCGTGCAGCAAAGGACATGATGGCTATCTTCCACTGCAGACACTGTGGAACTATTTTATGTTACTGAAGACAAGAATGATTACATGCAACTCATTCAGAACTACGAGTATATTGATAGTACTGAAATGGATTGGGGCAATGGTTATATGACGATGCTGTTGAGAGATAGATAAACCGTGTTAAGAAATTAATATGAACTGAGGGACAGAGTGAGAGAAGGATCAAGTAAGAGCATATATGTTAGGTGGAGAGGAGATGCCAGATAGTTAAAATCCCTCCCTGAAGCTCCTGTTCATGATGGGTGGCATCTGCCATGCATTTTGAGGGTCTCTGTAGGTGACACTATGCACTGAACGTACTGTTGATGGAAGAAAGTGTCAAGACTATAGGTAGCAGTTATATGAGCTTGGGAGGCGAAGAAGAGAAAGGTGTGAAGAAAGAGTAGCTAAGCACATGTTGGGATTTGTAAAATGAGAAAAGACAATTCAAAATAAAAGAAAAACCAAAGCACAAGATAACTAACTACCTTCTAAATTTTTTTACTTACATATGTGCTCCTAATATAGTACGATGCGTATTTTATTTTTGAAGCAGTGTCCCTCCTTAAATCCCAAGCTAAACTTGAACTCATAGCCTTCCTGATTCAACCACCCTACCGCTTAGTTGACAAGTATATGATATGCCCTTATGTCCAGCATGATCTGATTTACCACCATAATTCCACCTCAGGTTATTTTAGCCTATAGATTTATTTTTTTCATGAGAGATAAATATTTTATCTGAATTTTCATGGAATAATTCTTTGCAATAGCAAACTGGGAACATAAACTAGCTATTCATTACTCACAGAGTGACTGTAATATTTAAAAAAGCATGATAAATCCAAATAAGGCAGGTGTAGCCATCAAGGGGCAAGAATGGAAGCACACTGTACTGATTCAATGACAGCTTCCCTACACTGTTGAGGGAGGAGACAAGGAAGGAAACAGCAAGCGAACCATGCTTCTGAGTGCTTGGGAAACATTACATTTTGAATATGTGTGTAAACACCTGCGTTATTTCTGGGATAATGTAAAAAAAATGTTTTTGATAGTTTTGATACATGTGACAGTTTCTCAGAGAAGAAACCATGGGGGAGGGGGATAGAGACCAGAAAAGTGACTTAGAATTGCTTTTTTTTTTTTTTTTTTTTTT
>CABHPH010154615.1:0-50312 GCA_902168325.1 Peromyscus nudipes | reverse complement strand
AAAAAAACACCTTGAATTGCTAACATGAACTCACCTTTTCTTCTGGTGTGCAATGCCGCTTCTAAATACAAATATTCAAAATGTACTTTGCATGCAGGATCACTAAAATGGCAATTCAGACATGCGGGTTTATTTTGTCCTCAGCAGAACAGGGGAGCCCAGCATGGAATGTATTCACTTGTTTTTATTTTACTTTTTTTGGGGGGGGGATTGAAAGCTGAAAGATCAGAGAAATAGAACAAGCCACAGCCAACCTCACCTCGCCAACTCCTCAGCTTTTATTTTGCTTTTTGATACACGTATATCTGGGCAACATTGTCTAACCTCCTCCAACTCAGCATGCAAAGAAAGACAGAGAGAAAGCAACCCATGTTACCTCTCTGCTCCTTTCCTTCTGGTCCCAGCTCCAGGCAGAGTGACTGGCTCTTACGGGGAATCAGCCACAAGTAAAGAGGGATATGATAATGTCCCTTGGCCATTTTCTTTCTTTCTTTCTTTCTTTCTTTCTTTCTTTCTTTCTTTCTTTCTTTCTTTCTTTCTTTCTTTCTTTCTTTCTTTCTTTTTTTTCTTTTTTGTAGTTGCTTTGCTCCCTGTTTTCAGATTTGTTTTGTTTTTATGTGCACTGGTGTTCTGCCTTCATGTATGTCTGTGTGAGGGTGCCAGATCCCCTGGAACAGGAGTTATAGACTGTTGTGAGCTGCCATGTGGGTGCTGGGAATTGAACCTGGGTCCTTTGGAAGAGCAGGCAGTGCTCTTAACCACTGAGCCATCACTCCAGCCCCCATTTTTATTTCTTAAAATACCACCTCCATGGCTCGAGTGCCCCTTCTAGAGTTCCTAGATCAGTAGGCCTGGGGGTGGAGTTGGAGAATTTGCTTTCCTCACACGTATCTGGGTAATGTTGATGTTGTAGGTCCTGGGAACACACTTCAAGAAACAGCAGTTAAGAACACAGCCCTGTGCACACACAGGCTCGACTTTCATCTTAGAATGCAAAGCTGGGTAAGTTGTTCTAGGGTGGGGCCACGCTGCCAGTCTGCAGCCTTTTCAAACAGTGCGGAGTAGGTGATAAGACCTACAGGAGGGACTGGGGACCAGCCTGAGAGCTCCAGCAGGAAGAGGAGGGTGGGATGCATTCCAGACGGGGTCCACGGTGGTGTGCAGAGGAGGGAGAGCGGGGAGGAGCTGGATGTGAGAGAAGCAGAGGCTCTTATTAGAAACTGGGGCACCGGGATGGAGACACCTATAGGGCCAGAATGCACAGGAAGGGGTGGGGGTGGGGCAGTGATGTGGCCCTAAAGCTTGTAGTTCGGAGGTTTATGCCTGGGATGCAGATCTCCCAAAGCAAATCTCTTCAAATCTATTGTCCTTAAACCCCATCAAGTCCACGTTCAGCAAGCAGTCTCAGAGGGAACGAAGCCTCCAGGAGTTAAAGTCCACTGTGAGCTCCTGAAGGCTGCCCTGTAGAGCAGAAGGCACCTTCTTTCCTTTCTTTCTTTTTCTTTTCTTTTCTTTTCTTTTTTTTTTTTTTTTTTTTTGAGACAAGGTCTCATGCTCTAGCACAGGCTTGAGTTGCCTCAAACACTCACAATGTACCAAAGATAATCTTGAACTTTTTATTTTTCTGCCTCCCTTCTGAGCGCTGGGATTACAGGCATGTGCCACCACGCGTCCTACAAGCATTCTACCAGGAAAGTTCCATTCCCGGCCTATTCTCTTTAGTTTCTGTTCTTAATTAACTACTTTATTTTTAGTGTTTGTTTGGAGACAGACTCTCACTGTGTAGCCAGCCTGGTCCCAGACTCAAGACCCTCCTACTTCAGCCTTCTTGAGTCACTGAGATTATAGGATGGTCCCCGAACCTCACACAGGCCTCCTTGCTTGGGAGGTGACTCTGGGGCACAAGGTTTATCTTGCTTTTCTATAGATTCTTCTAAACCATAGCGGAGCATGTCTTAGGTGGGCTCCAAGTTCCTTCAAATAAGATTTCATGACTTGGGGATCTTGTGTGTCCTTCCCGTCAACACCCCTCACCATGAGAATTTACTGTGCTGAGTTGGCCCAAGTGTGGGTCAGGGAACTGGTCCCAGAATTCCCTGTGCCAGAGGCTCTTCATGGCCACTTCTGCTCCCACTCATTTCCCATCAGAGGTGGACACAGAGCACCCCAGGACTAAGGCAGTTCCAGCCTTCCAGGAAACTTCCGTGACATGCCCCACCCCAATAGGACCTAACTCCTGCTGTGCCAAAGGAAGGTCAGCGGGGGACAGTCATGAAAGAGTTAATGAGTGAGCCCAGCTGTGCCCTGGATCCTGCAGCTCCAGCCCACCTACAGTTCAGGTCTCTGAGCCCTCACTCCAGGGGTTTAGCGGAAGCTTCCAATGTCCCAAACAGTGGGCACTGCAGCCTGGCGTTCTCATGGTTAGGACAGAGAAGGGCAGGGATAGATGGAGAGGTTTAGAAACAAACAAACTTGTAGCAGCCTGTGGATGTTAACAGACACTGTGCACCAAAGATCAGAGAATTTCCTCCTGTTGGAAAGCTAGTGCTGAGAGGGAGTGGGGGAGAAGGAGGGACAGGACCCGGGGTGGGGGAAGGTAGGAGGGGAGCAAGCTGCAGGGGCGGAGAGAAAGGTCACTCCAGAACTTAACCCCTGTCCTCGTCCTTTGGTCTCTTTCCTCTATCCCCCCCAGGGAGGTGGGTAAACCCGCTTCACTTAAGATTTTAATTCAGGGGTAATCCCTTCCTTCCCTGACAAGTGGGGGTTGAGGAGACCCTCGAACCCAAGTCTTTGATCCAGATGAAGCCGAGAAGAAAGACTTCTATAAAACTGTCAGAGAGAAGGAAAAGGGCCTTGAAGGAGAGGTCATAAACCGGCAGATCACCTTTGATCAGGCCCCCAGATCCTTTTTACAGCCCGGGATTATGGGTTTAGAAGTGCCCTTAGTGTGTCCTCACAGGACCCATGAGACTTCAGAATAGAGTGCTCTAAAAATTTACAGAGGTTGTGCACAAAGGGCTTCCCTTTTCACTAAAAGAAGAAATAAAAGAGAGAAAAAACATCAGTCCAAATCATGAAGTTGAGCCTTATGTCAGCCGCAAGCTGGAAACCCAGCCAACTTCCTTCTGGATACTGGGATATTCCCTGACCTGGCGCTTACATGAACCTCTATTTAATTGATGACTGTGTAATATATACTTTTTATTTCCACTTTCCAAATCCCCTAGACAAAAGAAAGCAATTACTATCTCTCTCTGTTAGATTTTTTTTTTTAATCTCAGGCTACTGCAATGTCAGAGGAACAGAAACCTAGTCCTTTCAGTGTGTGTATAAACAGATATTAGAATCGAGTAGTGACTTCCAACAAGTTTGATGTGTGGGATCACATACTCCACACAGATGTATCTGTCACAGTTCTGTCTGGACCTGCGTCCCCTCTTGCCCTGGTAACCATGGAAAGAGATGAAGTTTACAATCTGTTGCTCCTCTTCACCCGCCTCTTGCTCACCTCCTGAGCCTCTCATCTCAGGCAGCAAACCTGTGAGCTGCCTGTCTCCACAGTCACACATCAGGAACATCCCATTTCCTGCCACGGCCCCGATGTGTGTGTGTCAGCTGAGAGGCAGGAGCAGCATCCTGGTGAAGGTGGGGTTTTTGCCTGGCATTCATACCTATGTTCTACCTATGTTCTACCCATGTCCATCCCAAGTCCACTGGATTCACATAGAATTGTAATTTTTTTTTTTTATTCTTTGGAGGTCCGCCGCCCAGCTCCCAAATAAATACATGGAGACTTATTCTGTTTATGAATGCCTGACCTTAGCCTGGCTTGTTTCTAGCCAGCTTTTCTTAAATTATTCCATCTACCTTTTGCCTCTGGGCTTTTACCTTTCTCTATTCTATATACCTTTCTTTCCTTCTTACTCTGTGGTTGGTTGTGTGGCTGAGTGGTTGGCCCCAGCGTCCTCCTCTCCTTCTCCTTTCTCACTCCTCTACTCCTGAGCCTAGATTTCTCCTCCTAATTAGTCTCTCTGCCTGCCTATTTCTCTCCTGCCTAGCTGTTCAGCTCTTTATTAGACCAATCCGGTGTTTTAGACAGGCAAAGTAACACATCTTCACAGAGTTAAACAAATGTAACATAAAAGAATGTGATACATCTTTGCATCATTAAACAAATATTCCACAGCATAAATGAATGTAACACATTTTAAACTAATATTCCACAACACAGAACAATCAGCTCCAAGCAGGCAACCTTGTTAGAAGGCCCTGGGGACTGTTGTGTGACTAAACTTTTCCTGGGGAGACATAACACACATCTACTCACCCAAGATGGGGATCCCACAGCAGATATGGATACCACCAAAGTCCAACTTGGTGAACCAATGAGTTTTATTGGGTTACTTACAGGAATATGGGTGAAGGGTGACTTACAGGAGTAGAAATGACTCAAAGAAAGCTCCATCACCAAAGCCCACCCCAGCATGAGTGACAGCTCACAAAAGCTGGGAACCTGGAGCACACTGTGCAGCCTGCAGGCCGCTCAATATGTTGAAGAGTGTCCTTTCCAAGTGGCTCAGTTGGTCTACACCTCTTCCAGGCAACTCCACCGGTTTCTGCTTCCTCCATGTAGCTGGTCTAGTCTCAGAATCTTCTTTGAATCTTAAAGCTGTCTGAGAGTTTCTTTGCAGTTTCTGTTGTTTACTCTGGCAGGGAGGGGCCCAGTAAATCTAGTCCATTTCAGGGACTTCCTTAAGCTATTCTGAGTTGTTTATCACCCTGCTCAAAGAGCTTCCCAGAGGGATGGAATATTTCCATCCTGGAGGAAACAGTTACTCAACAATCTCCTTCTCTGGAACATTTATAACCCCACGAAAAGAAGGAAAAGGCCACTCCAAGCCCCTTGTGGTGGCCTGTGTGGGCTTAGCCCTATATGTAGAACTATACAACAGTATCATCATCCCAGGTGGAGACAAGCTCTTCTTTCCTGTGAGATAGTCACGGAATGAAACACTGTCACTGTTCTTGCCCCAGGCCCTGACATCTTCAAGTAGACCCCCTGGACTAGGAGAGTGGAAAGCAACATTCAAGGAACCGGTTGTTAGGACTCTTGCAACTCACAGCGACTCAAGAAGCCTGGGTATGGTAATGGGCCAGCACTAGTGGGTCTGCTCCTGAGCTGAGAGGGAGACCTCAAGACAACAATTTACAACCCTGGTCTTAGGACCCCTGAATGTGTAGGCTGAGGAGTCAAAGCCTCTGGCATTTTGAGACAAGCCAGTCTAAGTAGTCATGCATTTATTATTCAGCTGGCATGCAGACACAGAGTGTCTTGAACAGGCTGGAAGAACCAGGGAGAGTGCAGGGGATGTAGAAACAGCACATATTCTGGGGATGGTAGGCAAACCATGATGGGTTAACCAGACTTTCGTATTCTTGCTGTTGAGTTGTCTTTTGTTTGTTTGGTTGGTTGGTTGATTGGGTTTTGTTTTGTTGTGTGTCTCCCCCCACCCCAGTGGTAGGAATTGAACCCGGGGCTTTCTAGGCCTTGCTTTTCTTTGTGTGTGTGTGTGTGTGTGTGTGTGTGTGTGTGTGTGTGTGTGTGTGTGTGTCACAGTGTATATACACGTTCGGGGGTGGGAGTGGGCAAAGGCCGACGTAAGGCATCTTATTCTAGCATTCTCCGTCACTGTCTTGAGACAGGATCTCTCATCCGACTTGGAGCTTGCTGATTAGCTAGACTGTCTGGCCAGCTAACTCCAGGAATCTGCCTGTCCTGGTCCCCTTCCCCACATTCTAGCCAGTCGTGGGGCCCCAGGGAAGCCAACAGTGTCCAGCTTTTACATGAGTGCTAGGTGTCCAAACTCAGGTCCTCAGCTTCATGGCAAACACTTCACCCACTGAGACGTCTCTTTCTGCATCCTTGGTTCTGTCTCGGCCATCTCATGTTAGGTCCATAGGTAGTTTGGGTTGCTTGTAACTGGGGCATCCTTTCTATGCTCTCATTGAGACAGCATCTGTGGGCATGCTGTAATTTTACATTCTTTCTGCTGGAGGTTTCTGTGGCTGGAAGAGCATCCGTAATGACAGGCTCTCAAAGGGCCCGGCAGAAGACCAGAGGGCTCCGTTTCATGCTGATGAACCAGAAAAGGAGGGGAAGTCCTTTAAGAGGTTATTGGGCTATATCCAGATTCCCCTGGGCATAGGAGCAGTTGAAGCTGGGACCCTGCCAGTTCTCCTGTAAGAGAAAGTGTTTTGCTGGAAGTCAGAGAAGTGGGGGTTTGGGAATGGGGTGGGGCATAGAGCTCCATCTCGGGGAAGCGGCTCCCAAAGGGCAAGAGACAAAGCTGAGGATGCACCATAGAGTGAGCTCAGGTGGAGACAAGCAGAGGCCTTCAAGCCAGTGGCTCCGTGGGACCAGCTCTTCACGTTCTCACCCAGGAGTACTTTAGAGGCTCTGAGTTGCCCTTGGCAGTCTCTCGGTCACCTTGGCAGGGAAACCTGGGATCCTGACCCAAGGATCTTTCCACAGATATCAATCCCTCACATCAGTGCACACTCTTTAGTGGCTCTCCAGAGGTCATTCCAGAGTGCTCAGAAGCGCAAAGGGAAGCCAAGATCTCATCTTTAGCCATGGAAATACTTAGTATGTCAGCTCCATCTTCTTCGGGAAAACACTATAACTGTGACAGTATTCCCAGATTGGAAGTTTTTTTCTCTTTTCTTTCTTTCTCTCTCTTTCTTTCCTTTCTGTTCCTTCCTTTTTTTTTTTTTTTATCTAGATCTCACTGTGCAGCCCTGGCCTAGAGCTAGCATGTAGACCAGACTGGCCCCAAACTCAGAGAGACTTGCCTGACTCTGACTCCCAAGTGCTGGGTTCAAAGGTGTGTGCCACTACATCCAGCTTAGATTAATACATCTTTATACTAATGTATGCGTTCTGTTCTTACTGAAGGGATGGTATTCAAGAAGTATTTGCTGAATATACCTACTATCCTAGCACTTGGGAGACTGAGGCAGGAGACTCATAGGCCAACCTGGGCTCAGTAGTGAAATTCTATCAAAAAAAAAAAAAAGAGAGAGAGAGAGAGAGAAAGGGTCAGGGAAGAAGAAGAAGGGAAGGAAAGAGAGAAAAGGAGAAGGGGGCAAGACAGAGTTGTTGGATTCTGTTACTGGCCCTGTGGAATGTTATGGCTTGAGTATAAATAACCACACAGGCTCAAGTGTTGAATGTATGGTCCCCAGCTGTCGGCATTATTTTGGGAGGTTCTAGGAACTTTTAGGAAGTGGGCCCTAGTTGGAGGACAAAGGTCACCGAAGTGAGCCCTTGAAGGTTATGGTTGGTCCCTGTGTTCTCCTCTCTGTCCATCTCCTGTCCTTTGTGAGGTGACGGATCTCCTCATACATGCCCCGCTCTGCCCCAGGATGGGGACTGAACTCTGAAATCAAGAGTGACTAGATCCCTCTTCCTTTTCAGTGGCGTCTCTCGGGCATTTTGCCATGGTAACAAGAAAGGTGACTAAGAGGGAATTCTAGTTCTTCTCCTCATGCCTTTCTCTCAGCCGGTGACCCTTCCCTCAGCCCTCCACTTAGAGCAGTCTCCCTCCGCTCCTCTCTAGCCTCACTCAGTGAAATCAGCTGCTTCCTTCATGGTCCTTTTGTGCCTTGGAGACTTACTTGTGTGCCTGTTAGTTTGACTACTACATCCCTGGTGTTTCGAACCTTGACAGACCTGTGCCCACCTCTCTTGGTACCAAACGCTAAGCTGGCATAGAGCAGGGGGCTCAATAATGGCCTATTTGACATGAAGGAATAAAAGAGCTTCTGGATGCGCGTGGCAGTCAGGTGATGCGGCAGACACTAACAGTTAGATGTACCATGCCTGATGGCCTCTTATGCCGGTGCCCACTTGGTGTCAAGTGTCAGTACTGGAAGGCTCCCTGCTGCCCCCTCAAGGTCTGGTGGCCCTTGCCCTTGGCGCTGGGAAGACACAGTCCCCCTGCGTTCCCAGGACCTTGACAAGCACACAATGCACGCTCCTTCAGACAAGCTCTTCAGCAGCTTACGTTCCAATTGCCTTCTCCCCAGACGTGCAGCTGCCTTTTCTCGGGGCGGTCTAATAAACCCTGCTGCCGACGAAGCCTGCTCTCTGAAATGACTCCCATGCTCACCACATCCCCACCACGGTGCGGTCCTTTGCTTGATGTTTCCACAGCTCTCTCTTCAGCTCCCTCTCCTTGTCAAATAAGTAGCTTGGCCCGAGCCTGGGCACAGCTCCTCCAGCTGGCCCTGAAAGCCTGGTCTCTGAGGGACCTCAGCACCCCTTGCAAGGCCTTGTGTGTCGGGAGGGAGGGGAGGAAGCAAGGTCACCCTTTCTTCCTCACACATAACCTTCTCCCTGCCACAGCCCAGGCCCTTCGCTCTGGCAGTGTTTAGCCTGGGTACTTTGTGAATTTTCTAGTAAGATTGAACCAGACAACTGAAAATTCATTGAAGGGGAGCGAGTTCGTCCCAGAGGAATTTCCTCAGACTGAACACCACAGCCTAAGGATGTCCCCAGATAGAGGGAAGGGGAGGAGGTGCTAGGGTGTATTTCCCCAGCTTCACCCCTATGGTGTCTCCTTATTCCAATTGTTTCCTCTCTCAGAGCATCCCTCCCTCCCCCCCCCTGCACAGCTCTCTTCCTTCCTGGTTCTGACAACAGACCCCTTCCCTGCTCCCCACTACCGGGAACCCTGGGGTCCTGAGCTCCCCTTTGTGGCTGTCCCACAGTCTATTGAAGGGTTTAGACTTTCCCACTGTTACAACTGAACTGAGGTTCCAGTTCTCTGAGAGCTTCCCTTTGTGGCTGTCCCACAGTCTATTGAAGGGTTTAGACTTTCCCACTGTTACAACTGAATTGAGGTTCCAGTTCTCTGAGAGGGGCAAACAGGTGTCTCTGCCAAAGGGTCATTTATCAACAAATGACATTTGGGGACAAGGGAGAGAGCACAAACGGGACCTGAGTCAGCACCACAATGTCTCAAGGAGGGATCCTGCAACCCCCTTGAAACTCACCTTGACTTATAATATAGCTACTATAATATAATATAATATAATATAATATAATATAATATAATATAATATAATATAATATAATATAGCTGGGGGGGTAGAGTCCTCACCTTGCATGTGCAAGGCCATGGGATTGACTCCTCATACACATATATGAGAGGGAGAACACTACAGAATTATCCTAATTACAGGAGTATTTCTCACCTGGAGAGACTCTATTGGCATATGGAAGTGTCCTTCACTTGCAATGGGATCTCATGGTGATGAAGCCATTTTTGTAATAGGTTGGAAATATCCTGTGGCGGTTTGAAAGAAAAACGGCCCCCAAAGGGAATGGCACTAATGGGAGGTGTGGCCTTGTTGGAGTAGGTGTGGTCTTGTTGGAGGAAGTGTGTCACTGTGGAGGCTGGCTTTGAGGTCTCATAGATGCTCAAGCCATGCCCAGTGAGACAGTCTACTTCCTGTTGCCTGCATATCAACATGTAGCAGCTACCTCTCCAGTACTGTGTCTGCATGCATGCAGCCATGTCCTGCCATGATGAAAATGGACTAAACCTCTGAACTGTAAGCCAGCCCCAATGAAATATTTTCTTTATAAGAGTTGCTATGGTCATGGTGTCTCTTACCAGCAATAGAAACTCTAACTTAGACAAATCCTAAAATGAAAATGCATCAGGTACACTCCAATCTACCAAATGCCATTGCTTCAACAGGCTTCCAATAGCTGGAGAAAAAAACCAAATCCTGAGCCCATCTTGTCATGAAGTATTGAATACTGTGTTAATCAGCTTCATGTCCCTAACAAATACCTCAGACAACCAACTTAGAAGAAAAGTGATTGTTTGGGGGGGGGGTCACAATTTGGGAGGCTTCAGTCCAGGATCCATTGGCCTGTAGCTCTTATGCCTGTGGTGGTAGGGTAGCACACAGTGGCAAGACCACCTTACTCACCCTGCAAAGAGCGAAAGAGAGAAAGAGGAAGGGGCTGGGGTCCTTGTTAGTTATTTGGTGGCGCTCTTACCCTGTGAGGAAATGTCATGAAACACGACAGAATCCACTAACAAGAGTTTTATTAAGATAAGAGAGAGAGACAGACGTGACAGCCCTGTGAGAAAGACATGTGCATAAGAAGGGAAGCCAGGAATATGGCGCTGGCTTATAAAGGCTGGGTCGAGCATGCGTACACAGGCTCATGTGGCTACTCCACGCATGCGCATAGATCAATCACATGGTTGCGCTGCATGCTTTACACAACCATGCAAAGCCACAGGGTCCTGGTCACGTGAGACATTTTGACCCAGAAATGGCTATTTTGACCCAGAACTGGCTAGGCAGAAGTGTCTAGGTCCTCCAGGCATGCCCAACCATGGGGGCATGTTGTGAATCTATCAGTCCTTCCTACAGCCCTCCTTGAGTGTGTCCCCCCAGTGACCTTAAGACACTTTCCCCCATTAGACCCCACCTCTTCATGGTTCCATGACCTTCCCTTGAACACAGGGGCCTTTGGGGACAATTCAAATTATAGTAAATAGCAGTAATTAACTGAATACCTCCTGAGAGTAGAAGACAGAATGGCTGGGTGGGCATGCTTTTTGCACCATCATTAAGTTGAATAATCCTAAATCAGAACACCATAAACTGGGGCAGGCTGCGTAAATTGTATGTCAGTGTGATTCTCACTTTGTCTTTAAAAATACTGTCTGTGGTTCGGCTGAGCTACAATGGAAGAGAACACTAGGATGCAAGATGTCAGAGCAGCTGATGATAGCAACCACGAGCCCAAATCAAAAGAGCAATAACAGCGATGCCTAATGGAATTTCCCCAAGGGCATGTCCTGAGAAAATCTCTCCCAGGGTCCTGGGGAAGACGCTATGTCCGGCGTGTGGTATCTGAGGGAAAAGAATCTATGTACGCCAAGCTCTTTCATCTATTAACTTTATTTCTCTAAGACAAAATTCTATCTATACAGCTTCAGCTCCATCCTCACATACAGCTCCTCTCTGTACCTACTGCCCTGTCATAGTCCCAACTAAGTAAGCTCCTGTGCTTTCGACCTCGTCTTCGTCCTCTGTTCCTTCATCCTCCATCTTCCCTTCCTTGATCCTTACCCTGGCTCTGAGAAACTCTGCCTTCTTCTCTTCTCTCCGGCCACACACACCGCTCTGCCTGGGCCAGGAGTCCTGCCCCAGTCTTTACTGCACCTGGTTATGCAAAAGCCCCATTGTCCTGAGTCCATCGCTCTGCAAAGCCACTAGTCCTGAAGAAAGGGGATGGTCTGAGCTTCATTTGCACAAGAAACAAAGCTGTGCATCTATAGCCCGCCTGTCTCCTAGGCCCTGCAGGGATGTTACCTAGTGGATCAGCAGTAGGTCTGAGAAGCTAAACTGTTTGTCAATTGGCCTAGCCTAGTAGTATATGGGCACACAAGAATTTCATAGCAGAAGACAGCTGATATATATATATATTAATAAGCTAAATAACACCAAATATTCCTTGATAAATGGCTTCCTCTTGAAGGACACCTTGGTTGGTCAAGGTATAGCTTATTATATACAGCTGAATCTCTATAATATATTCTTGCGGATTGCTGCGGATGCCCACAGTGCCTTACCATGGAGTACCAGCAGGAGAGAATGTGGAGGAGACATAATCTTTCCGTTCATTCCTCCATATTGTGGCACATCACCGAGGGCCAGGTGGGCCAGCATGGACACTAGGAGCATCAGACTGGTAAGGGGATCCCTAACCAAAGGCTCAGGCAGGCCGCTGCTGTAGGGATAGGAGAGGGAAAGTCCTGAGTTAGTGTGAAGAGAACACTGTCTAGCTTCCTGCACCTCCTCCTGAAAAGGGTCCCTCTGCCGGCACCCTGGGAAAGACTTGTGCCCATGATCTCAGGTCAAGACACCCAGGAACGCTAACTCCGGGTTGTGGTTGCAGTAGGTAAGGAGCATGGGTCTCAGGGCCTGAGTCCTCCACCGTTAACTCTTTCCAGAGATGACTGTGCCCTGCTTGGGTCCCAAAGGCTGGGTGGAGGGCCACGTTCCACATTGCCTGCCCTGCCAATCTTTGTCATTGTCTACGGAAGCCTTGAAGAGCCACACTCAGACTTTTCATCCGAAGCTGAACTTCTCAAATGTGTGCACACAAATGGAGGAAGGGTACCTTAAGGGGGGTATGGAAGTAACTGTAATAATTGCGTTTTTTTTTTTTTACTCCAGTATATCCAAAACATAGTCTCAGGCATGCAATGAGTATTTTAAAAATATCACAATATTGTAGAGTACTTTAAAAAAAATTATTGCATTCTGGTGTGTGTGTGTGTGTGTGTGTGCCACAGTGGGTGTGTGGTAGGACAACTTGTAGGAATCAGTTCTCTCCTTCCACCATGGGGTCTTGGGGATAGAACTCGGGCCGTCAGGCTTGGTGGTAAGTGCCTTTACCTGCTGAGCCATCTGGCTAGCTCCACACTTTTTTGTAGTAGATCTTCAAAGTCCACTATGTAGTTTCCCTCTGTAGCATCTCAGGTCGTATTAACTACATCTCAGATGCTCCAGAACAAGAGGCCAGGGGCTACCCCATCACACAGCTTAGTGCCAGGTGACAGCTTATGGAGTTTTTAAAATACAGGCTTTACTCTTTCTACAAATGTTCTTTATGCCTTATTTAAAAAGGTGTACGCTGCAAGTGCTGCCGCATCTAAGTTTTATCTTCCACTTTATGTTAGTAAAATTTCCTATGGAAAATTTCAGCTAGGCGTGGTAAGTGCTACACATGAGCCCTTAATCGCTACTGACACAGCTTGGGTTATATACTGGGGTCCTGTCACCAAAACTCAGTCACTCCATCGGTCCGTCAAGCCAGCCTTCTCTGCCATGGCCTCCGAAAGGGAAAAGGGCTAGCTCAATCTAGTGAGCGAGCCCAGGCAACGTGAACTGGAAAATTTACCCTTGGTGTGGCCTGGGAAGCTCAGGGAGGCTGGGCAGTGCGGTTGCAGGCGGGGCTGAGGACACTCCTCCTCCTCTCTGCCTATGGCTGCTCCCTGCAAAGCTCTGAGCCATCAGACCAAAGAGCCTCTGCCAAGGGGGTGGGGGGTGGGTCGACGGGGGGCGGCGGGGGGGGGGGACGGACGACACAGGATGGGACGGGACAGGACATGACAGTATATGGGACCTGAGACCTGGTGAGACAGCTTGCTGGTCTTCACTCAGATACATGCTGCTCATTCTAAGCAGCTCTAGTATTGCCCAGGGAATAAATGTGACACTAAGTTTCAGTTTCAGAAAGTGAAGAACTCCAGGAAGCTGGCCAGTTCTCCAAAGTGGTTAGGGCGTATTGTTGTTCTTTGAAATAGTAAAAAAAATAAAAACAATGTAGTAATTCATTCCCAGTCTCGGACTTCTAGCGGGTATCTGCCGGTCACTGAGCTGGCTGGCTGACTGGCTGGCTAGTTGGCTGGTGTGGAAACATCTGCCTTGAGAGGGTAGCAGAGAATTTACCCTAACTGGTAACCTTTAGGATACCAAGATGCCCTCCCCCTGACCTCTCTGTGCAACCTTGCACTAGACACTTCCCTACTTGGCACATTACGCATCCCGACACACAGGGCATCGAACGAGAGCCACACACAGATCTCTGAGACAAACTGCAGTGACAGCATTTTATGAGCTTTTGTCTCTGGAGGAAGCATTTAAAAGCCAGACAGTCCACAGATGAACTTGGAAGTGATTTCCAAGCCTGGTTTCTGGGACAGCTGAGGCCAGAAGACTAAGACAACCTGCATTCATCATTAAGACCATCACTGAGTGGAAAAGAACCGCCCAGAGCCAAGGATCTGAGTAGGCAGGATTCATCCAGAACCACCTGGGCAGACAGCACCAGCAGACACAATACTGCTGATTTTTGTGTCCATGGGGAAATGTCCTTTTGTCTGAGGCAATGTTTTCCCCAGCTCCAGGGGGCTGCGTCCATTTCCTAAGAAGATTTTCCTGTTTTGTGCAGCTGTGGTCTGGCATTTGAGATGCTTAATGTTATTAAGCTGAAACTCCTGAAAAGGCCTCCATGGCCCATGGCTGGTGAGTGAACATACGGCCTGGAGCATCATAGGCTATGAGCTCTGCCCAGCAAACCACAGGAACCGCTCTCTTCTCCAATATGCGATTGTTGTATGGAATGCATACAATTACAAAGTACCAGAGCTGTAAGGTAGACAGAAAGGCTGCCTACTGTTTTCATTCAATAGTGGGGGAAACTGAGGCCCAGAGAAAGAGAGATACTGGCCACAGGCCACAGAGTCGATTGAAACACAAGACCCCTCTCCTGAATCTTGGCACAGATCCTCTGCCCCCCCCACTCCCACCACCCCCAGTGGCTATCTACCTCGAGGAGGTGGGCAGTGAGGTGATACCAGCAGCCAATGGAATTCCTATGAATGTTTTAACAGGTTTCAACTTTACTCTCCTAACTCCTGGTTCCCTGCCACCTCTTTCCTGATGACTTCAGCTTGGCCTTCTGGCTTTTCAGTGCTGGTTAGAGATGGAACACACAGATATGAGTGTCATTCAACAGAGGTCGCTAAGAGCCTTCCACAGGGAGCGTGAGCGATGAGCCAGTGTGGTTGGCTGCATCATGGGAGCCCCACTTTCACTGATCACCTCAGTCCAAAACTGAGGTGTAGGTCATGGAGCACAGGAAGAGGACGATATGAATGCTGGGCTGTGTCAGACATGGAAGGAGATGATTGGCGGGTAGAAATCTACCTGTGCAAAAGCAACACTTGTTATTTTGCTAATTGGGTAAAAGAATTAAGCTCAGTCTTTAGTGTGTGGTTAACTGTTTACACTTAAAGACTCTAAGATAAGGACTGTAGGGGGCAGATAGATTCCCCAGGATTCAGCTTTGACGATGCTCAAGCCTATTTTTTTCTGGAACTCGGGGTACCCTGCCTGTTGGAGTCTCCTGGCTTACAGCACAAAAGCATCCGCCTCTGTTGGTCACAGACCCTGGAGAGGGAGAGCTGGCATGACCATGCATCCAGGCCTCTACTTTTGTCATACTAGGGAACCATGACAGGTCTGGGGATTCCCTTTCCACCCGGAGGCTGGGAGGGAGCTTGGTAAAAGTCAGAGTTAATCTTCTGGGTGTCTTTGTAAAGAAGGTCCTTCAGGACATGTCACGTGCCTAGGCCAGTTAGGCCTGTCCTCACACTGTCATTTGTTCTTAAAGGAGGCGCTGTTCAAGCCCTTAAATGTCAGCTTCTAGACAGTGTGGGATTGGGTAGCCCTGTGTGCAAGCCAGCCTGTGCTGCTACACTAAGACGTGGCTTCCTCAGAGCAGGCAGATGCTATACCAGGGGAATTGGCCCCAGGGAAATGTCCACTGGATGCAGAAGACTGCCTGAGTTCAGTCTATGAATTTAATGCATCTCATTCCTCAGGGAAATTCCTAACTCTTTAGCCTGATGTATTCAAAAGATGACCATTCTTTAAAGCCACAATTAGACCTGAGCTTGATTCCCAAGTACCAATCCCTTCCTCTGGCAGCACTTTCCATATCCACTCCAGTGCCCCCTCTTCTGTGAGCTAATCCCCCTCCTGGCTTCTATCAGTTAATGGCCTTCTCATCCCCTGAGGCACCAGATGCTTAATGATGTCCTCTAAGGAGAAGGAATCTCCCTTTGCTGTCCTCTAAGTTTTGAAAAGTGTTTGTCTCCTTCATAATGTTGGGAAAAAACACAAATTAAGCTCTAATGCAGCCAGTGAGCTAATGGGCCAGTCTTTCCCAGGGAAGAGAAACAAAGATTCCAGCCATTCGTAGGGCCTGGAAATCCTGCTGAGCAGTGATCAGGCCTGGCCTTAGCTAATTATTAACGAGCTCAGAACTGCCTGCTCAGTGATTGTCCTTTGTTCCTTTCCTCTGCTACCTGAATTGTCTTCCCCACTCTGCCTCAGACACACTGAGCCAGAAATTCCTCTCCCTGGCAAGCAATGGTGACTTGAACCTCTAGTCATAATTCACTAGAGTGATGATGCCTTGCAATTCAAGGCAACATAAATCTGTGTTACAGGGCTTATTAGGAGCTGGTATTCCAGAAGCACAAAGACGTTTTCAGCGCAGGCCAGTGAAAGTGTAAGACTTTTTTTTTTTTAATTGTCTCCCATCCTTTCTGCTCACAAACTGGTTATTATCTAATATTATTGGGCTCTATAGTCAAAAAGCATGTAGTTAGTTCCCGCCCAGTACGTCCACATCACTACTTTCGATTGCCCTAGATGAAATATACATTCAGTAATGAGCCAGTTGGGGAGGTGGCTTGTCCTCCACACCTTACATAACTGCACTGTGATTTGGGCTTTGTTCCTCTCCCTATACAGGGCTGAGAGCTGACAAAACCAGCCAGGCAATTCCGACTGTCTTCCCCTCCACTAAATTAACACACTTCTCAGGCATCATTCAGAACAATGCTTCTGGATCCCGGCTGCAATTAGAATCAGCAGGGAGCTTTAAAAAAATCAATGCCCAGGCCCCACTCCAAATCAATTAAAATAGATTTTTGAGGCGTGGGCCTCTGGCATGGGAATTTTCATAAAGCGGCTGTGATTTTTATCAATGTGCAGCCCTAGATGGGAATCACTGGTTTAAACGTAACCCAAATTAATGATTATAGGTTTTTGCTTGCATATGGAATGTTAATTTAATATTTGTATAAAACTTAAGATAGTCATGCTTTGAGTCCATAAAGCCAACAGGAAGCTAGATTTATGTAGTACAACTAAGTTGCACACGGAAAGAACAAAAGTAGAGACATTTATTCCAGCGCTGCCTGGGTTAGCTAGACCTTTGGAGATCTGAAAGCAGTAAGGTAGGCAATCTGATCGGAGCAAGTAAGCTGTTCTCTGTTGCGCAAATTTCTAACAGCCAAAGCCTGTGAATGCTGCAGATGCCCCCTTCCTTCTTCTGCCTCTCCATGGAGGCAGAACTGCTTTGAAGCCAGTCGTCTAACTGTAGGAAGGAGGGGACAAATGAGATCAGACACAGGACACAACCTACTCAGTGTGATGTAGGGACCACCGAAGCCTGTAGCATCATCTTGAGAGCTGCATGACAGACAGCTAAAAGTGTCCATCTCAAGGACGCTGTCCCACACACCATCCCCTCCTGGATTCACTCTGGGCTATCCTATGGGCAGTTGTTTATTGGTCATATTTATGTTCCAGAAAAGATACCCTGACCGTCAGAGTCTATAGCTTCCCTGGTGAGGCAAAGTATGCTTTTCTAAATTTATTTGCCAAGTTCATGTTTCCTCAAATGATGTTTCTCACAGAAAAGGTGTAGTGGTATTTGCTCCACCCATGGCTTTGGACTATAAGACCCAAAGGAGGCGGTGGGTCCTTTTTTTTTTTTTTTCTCTTTTTTTTCTTTTTTATCCTGGTGTGATCAGACACCTGACGGCCTGGGAATTGAACCCGGGTCCATCTGGAACATCAGTCAGTGCTCTTAACCGCTGAGCTACCTCCCTCCTCTTGAAGCCTTAAAACATCTTCATTGCTTTAAAAGAATGGGGAAAATATTAGCTTCAAATGATTACATTTATAGAAAATGGACCCAGTGCCTTTGAAAACTTACTACTTTATGTTGGTCTGGAAAGCAGATTTCTCTGCAGGGTTTTGGAAAGTTGAAGTTATTGACACCTGGCTGCTGGGTGACAAGCTTTGCTGAATGTGATTGTCACTGGTTCTTCACCCAGTCAAACCTACCTGGGAGGCCAGGGTGGGAACAAGACACCATGAACCTCGTGGAGAACTGTCCTGTGGGTTATGAGAAGAGACATGTTCATGTCTGTGGAGACCTTCATGAAAAGAACTGAACAAAGGGTATGGCAGTCTCTCTGGAACCTTCTTACTCACTGAGGCAGCTGAGTCTCTTGTCAGTGTATATATATATATATATATATATATATATACATACATGTGTATATATATACATATACATACATATAATCTGTGTGAGTGTATGCACGCCGTGGCATCCATGTGTAGGTCAAAGGACAATTTACAGGAGTCAGTGTTCTCTCTACCATGTAAGTCCCAGGGCTTAAACTCAGTTCCCCAGCCTAGCAGCATGTGCTTTCCCCTGATAAGCCATCTTAGTGGCTCATAGAGGACTTTTATACACCATGTGGCAGTGATAACTCTGAATGCTCAGTAGCAGCAGAATGCCAGCCAGGAGGAGATGTCAGCAGGTGCTCAGCTGCGAGCTCTCAGTGTCCGTGGGACGGCAACCAAAGGCAACCTCCAAAGGAGTCTAGAAAGAACAGGTCGCCTGGTGGGGTGGTAGTGGCGTGCTCCTTTAATCCCAGCAGAGGCAGGTGGATCTCTGTGAGTTCGAAGCCAGCCTGGTATGTAGCTAGAGTTTTCCTGCCTGGCCCACAGTCAGGACAAATCTCTCACCTGCCAGTCCCACAGCCGCTCAGACCCAACCAAGTAAACACAGAGACTTACATTGCTTACAGACTGTATGGCCGTGGCAGGCTTCTTGCTAACTGTTCTTATATCTTATATTAATCCATTTCTATAAATCTATACCTTGCCACATGGCTCGTGGCTTACTGGCGTCTTCACACGCTGCTTGTCATGGCGGCGACTGACAGTGTCTCCCTCTCTCAGCCTTCGGCTTCCCAGAATTCTCCTCTCTCCTTGTCCCGCCTACTTCCTGCCTGGCCACTGGCCAACCAGTGTTTTATTTATTGACCAATCAGAACAACATATTTGACACACAGACCATTCCATAGCACTGGTATATAAAGTGAGTTCCAAGACAGCTAGGAATGTTACACAGAGAAACCCTGTCTCAAAAAACACAAAAGAAAAAAGACAGAACAGAACAGAACAAATCGCCAAAGAGAGTGAAAAATAACAGAAGCAGACATGGCCGGCCTGATGAGCTGTCTCAGTGGACTTGCCCCGAGGCTGGATCAAGTGTTCCTGATGGAGTCACATCTGTTGACTCTTCCTCTGATGAGTAGGTCTGGTGAGTGGAGGGAATCTCTTGCTGGCGCTCTAGTCCAGGGGCCAGACTGATGACAAGGCTGTGCCCAGGGGTTTATATAGACCCAGATGGGATCTGATTGTATGCATGCAAATGAGATGAAGAATAAAGACCAATCAACAGAGAGCTGCCAAACTCAGGAGAGTTCTCAGACTTACTGCTCCATCCCCCTCTTCGACTCCCTCCAAGTTGCAGAGAAGTGGGAAAGGTGGAGCAGGAAAGGTAAAACCCTAGAGTATGTTTACATTCATTCCTGTGTCCAGCCCCGATTAGAGTGGTGGTGTGGGGTGTCTCTTACTTCTATCGTCACCCCTTATTTAGTCTAAGATAGTAAGAGCGCCTCATTCCCTGTTGGGAATAGAAACGGAATAACCTAGATGCCAGCCTCCGAAACTTGCAGTCAAATCCAGCCCTACTTTACTTTGAAATCCCGCCATCTATACACCGAGCCAGATCCAGTCTGGGGTAAGTGTCTGCTGAAGTAAGTCGTCTCAGATTCTGCTCGGTATTAGAACCACCCTAGTCCCTAGGTGAGATCTTCATCTGTGCATGTTCACGGGATGTCATGGGATGTGACCAGATGCTGTTCAAACTGAGAAGAGGTCATGAGTCCATTTAGTGTAGACTCTAGTGTCAGCCAGCACTAGGCAGAACATCTAACCTTACAGAGAAAGGACCTTCTGCTCCAGATTGTGCTGGTGAATGGCAGAGACAGACTGAGAACTCAGAAGCCCTACCTCCCCAATCAACATTCTTTTTCTGTTTGTTTGTTTGTTTGTTTTGTTTTGTTTTTTGTTTTTGTATTTTTTTTTTTTTTTTTTTTTGGTTTTGTTGAGACAGGGTTTCTCTGTGTAGCTTTGCGCCTGTCCTAGATTTCACTCTGTAGACCAGGCTGGCCTCGAACTCACAAAGATCCGCCTGGCTCTGCCTCCTGAGTGCTGGGATTAAAGGCATGCACCACCACCACCCGGCTCTGTTTTTTGTTTTTTGAGACCCCTGTCTCTGTGTAGTTTTGGTGCCTGTCCTGAATCTCGCTCTGCAGACCAGACTGGCCTCAAACTCACAGAGATCTGCCTGCCTCTGCCTCCCGAGTGCTGGCATTAAAGGTGTGCGCCACCACCACCACCGCCCCGCCCCAATCAACATTCTTTACATCACACTCTTCCTACCACTCTTTGTTGCCATAATTTAGTGAAAACTAGAGTGTGCACATAATTTGGTCAACATAGTCTTTTCCCAGAGGAGGAGGATACTCAAGGAAGTTTGTATTAGTCAGGTTAACTGACAGAATGAATCCGTGTGTCAAAAAGGGCTTCATTAGAATGGCTTACAGGATTCTGTTTGGCTGGTCCAATGGTGGCTGACTCATGCTGGAGGAGGCAGAAACCTGTAGTTGTCCAGTCCACGGGACTGGATGTCTCAGCAGTTTCAAGGTGGCACTGAAGGCCCAGAGGACTTCTGGAGTACAGCCTGTTATCAGTCCAGGTTGGAACCCCGTTGAAGTGGTTCTAACAGTGGTGAGGGAACACCACAGCAACAGAGTAGGTGGGCTGGCCACTGAGGGAGAAGGCAAGCAGGCAAAAGGCGAAGTTTCCTTCTTTTGTGTCCCATGTGGGCCACCATAGAAGGTGCCATGGAGATTTAGGGTGAGACTTCTTGCTTCAAATAACTTGATCAAGTTCCTCACAGTAGTGCCCAGGAGCTTGGATTTTAGTTGATTCCAGCTGCAGTCAAGTTGCCAACCAAGATTAGCTACCACAAAGTAATACCGTTGTTTAGAATGTGCAGGTGGACAATCTAGGGTTTATACTGGATGGAAGTAAATGAAGTAAAAAATCAGGGGTGGAATCGGCTCAAAGAGACCCTTCGCTCCGGACAGTGGGAGCAGCCAATCATCCCATGGTGATATGGACAATCTACAAAGAACCCAGAGATGGGCAGCACACCAAGAGAAACCCAGGCCCCTGAGTTTGTAGTGAAACTATCCTAAAAAAGAAGACAGAACCAGCAGGAGAGTTAATCCTCCTTAACTGCTCTTTGTTCCAGACACAGGCAGAAGAAAGAGGACTTTCTAGCCCCAGTGAGAAAAGTCTGCTCAGTTGATCCACTTAGCCTAATGCCAACCAGAGGGACCTGCAGGACATGAAGGACCACTGCTGTTCTATGGGGGAAGAAACCTAGTGGTCGGAATGAAACTGCAACCCTGTTCATTCCCAGGTTAATCTAGTGTCATAGCAGAAGAGATGGTTTCCCAGGTGCCAAGCATGGGGCAAAATTCCAAGGGGCCACTGGCAGGATGTGGCTGCTTTCCCCTCCCCCACCTTCAGGAAAAATAGAATAATCAGAACCTGGCTCTTGAATGGGCTCATTTCGTTCATCAGTGTAACCTGAGCACCTCTCAAGCCCCGGGGCTTGGTGTCTGATGACTGGCCCTGGCTTTGGAGGATGCCAAAGAGATGCCAAACCCAAGCCAGGTTTCCTTCCAGTCTGAGTCAAAGGAAAGACAGGGTGGGCTGAGAATGTAATGGGTTGGAGGTCAAGTGGAGGCCACAGCCCTCTGCTCACCATAGGAGACAGAGTCATGTTTAAGGTAAAAGGGGATTCAGATGGTGTCAAAACAGGAGCAAGCTGGAGGTGGAGCACGGAGAGCTATTGTACACTAAACTGCAACCCCTCCTGGGCACAGACTCCAGGCAGTCTTGCTGCAGGCCAGTCTCGCCAGGGATGTCCTCACTGAGGTTCTTCCTCACCCCTCACAAGAAGACAACAGACTGCATCACAGAGACCAGGACAGAAAACCAGGCAGACTCACACCATGCTAAGAGCCCACAGGAGGAGCTCCGAGGATGGGAAGCACCCAGCACACACAGAATACCAGCCCTACTAAGAGCAGACACTCAGAAACTGCTTTTCCTAAGAAGCCCTGACTGCTCATGTGGGCCCACGAGGTTAACTGAATGCAGGCTAGAAAGCTGGCATCTCTCCTTCATTTTGTGTCTGTCTCCAACTTTGGGTCAGATCCTCATTGAGTTCTACACAGCACTGTATTAGTCACTTAAGGAGTGTCTGCCTAAAAATTTCCGATACAAGGTTGGTTAGCACTAAATTTACCTGGTCTATCTCATCCCCCTTTCAAGGCTGGAAGTGCAGACTTATGAGCAATTTTACTGCTTGCTTTTTTTACAGCGTTCTGTCCCAGACCCCTGAAAAAGCACTCTTGAGTCCCTAGTCATTGTCCTAAACCTTGGAATCCAGGAACAGTGAAGCCCATGATGACGTCACCTCCCAAATGGCAGCAATTACCCCAGGATTGAAACTCCCCCTCCCCCCACCAAGCAGGAGCAATCATGTAAGGTTGAGATAATGACCATCCAAATCTCAATTTGACCAAGATTACTCTGCCCCTGCCCCGATCTTTTCTCTACTTAAAACAGACACTCATGCCGTCAAAGTGCATGTCTTTGATCCCGGCACTCTGAAGGGAGAGGCAGTCAGATCTCTGTAAGTTCGAGGCCAGACTGGTCTACAGAGCAGAGTTCCAGGACAGCCAGAGGTGTTACACAGAGAAACCCTGTCTTGAAAAATGAAAAAACAACAACAAACCAACCAAAACAAAAACCCTGGCACTCATGTCGTTGTCCCTGAAGATAGATGGGCTGAAATGCTTGATTGCTGTCTTCGGGACATGGCCATGCCGATTCAAACCCCATTACTTTTCTGTTTGATTCTTGGAGGGAGAAGTGGGAGCTAGTTTGTTGGAAGTTGCCCAGCCCCTGGTCCACTCCCTCACATTCCATACCCCCAACCCACCCCCAACTCTCTGACCTGGGACTCTGGTTACAGTCTCAGGGAGATACACCCTCCTCCCCACAGCCAAGTGTTGAGATGAGGCTGTCCTCCACATTGTATTTTTCAAATCTGCCTTGTCTTCAGAGACTCCATCTTCAAGCAGTATTTGACTTCATTGAGGACGGAGTTGACGCAGCACCTTGGTGGATATAAACAACACCATCCGTCTGGTGCCACCCACAAGGCACAAGCTGATGAGTTGCTTGGTCCTGGAAGTAGAAAGGGCGCCACCCTATCAATTTATTAAGATAAATTGGGACTACAGGGGCACATTGCTTATTAAAATCAGATCAGGAAAAGTAGGCCCAAGAGTTGTCAAGCACGCCATACTGAGGAAACAGCGTGGCTCTCTCACCTGGACCCCATAAAGAGGAGGAAGCCTAACGTTGCAGTGCTGATAGGCCCGCCCACCTGTCAAAGGCTCATAGCCGAGACCTCCTGAGTGTCCCAGGGACTTCAGTGTGGATCAGCACCTGCTATTGAAGTGGCCCACTCGAATTGCTGTCCATCTGTCTGTCTGTTCACTTGCCTGGCCCTGGTCCTGTCCTTCGCCTCTCCAGCCTGCGCTGCAGTTTGCTACAGCTCAGCAGTGACCCCCAGCCTGACTCTGGGGCGGCACCATAGCAACACCCTCAACAGACCTCCAGCCTGGGTTTGTCAGCTTTCTGGCACGGAGGCTCTCGCCACATCCCTTTTGGCTTCTGCTTCTCAGAACTCCTAGACCTCTCTTGAGGCCTTTTAAACCTTTTTGTGGCCAGTGAGATGGCTAGGCAGGCCAAGGAGTTTGCTAGCCAGACTGCCTGTCCTGAGTAAAACCCCCAGGATCCACAAGATAGAAAAAGAGAACCCGCTCCTGCAAGTTGTCCTCTGACATACACACGTGTGCACACACACACACAAAGACGCACATGCACACAAAATAAATGAATATATAAATAAATGTTTTCTTAAAAGATTGGAATTAAAAAAACAAAACAAAACACCGTATGTTTCCCGCAGCCAGGAAATTAGGCTACTCAGGAACTGCTGACACAGAATTGCTGTACTTTGTGAATTCATTGTTATTTAATAAATTCGGACTTTGTGGAAAGATCCAAGCGTGCTCATCTGCGTTTTTGACAGCACATTCAAACCACCAAGGAATCGGTAGGAAAGACTCATTCTGTTCCAAACACACCCTGGGGTGGAGAGAAATCATTCACTCCACGCTGTGGTGTTCTGCTCTAAGGGCCTCCCAGAACCTTTGATGAGAGTACGAAGTTAGTCAGCAAGGACATTGTGAGCATCCGTCTGTGTGTCATAGGCAGGCCCCCGGGAGGAAGGCAGATACAGTCCCACATTCTCACAACTGGAGCCTCAGAGAAAGTCACAGTAAACCAAGAGTACAAGTGTTCCAAGCATTGTGAAAGGTGAACCAAGGAGCATGGGGATTTCTAACGTAGCCTAGAGGGCCAAGGAGACTTCCCTAAGGAACCCCTGTGCATCTAGGACCCAAGGACACAAGGAATTTAGACAAATGTAGGAAGTGGCGGAGGGGGCTGGGAATTGTCCTTCACTACCTAGCTCTTCTTCCTTAGCCACAGGATTGATTGATTGATTGATTGATTGATTGATTGATGATTGATTATTTGGTTTTTTAAGACAGGGTTTCTCTGTGTAGCCATGGCTGTCCTGGAACTCACTCTGTAGACCAGGCTGACCTTGAACTCAGAGATAGGCCTGCCTCTGCCTCCTGAGTGCTGAGATTAAAGGTGTGCTCCACCACTGCCTGGTTTAGCCATAGGATTTTAAGTGAGTATGTGGCCTTCTAGAAAATGGCTACATTTCCCAGCCTCTCTTACAGCTAGATATGTTCATGTGACTACATTCTGGCCAACTGGAAGTAAGAAGAGGTGGTGTATAAACATCTAGGTCATGGGTTGGGTCTCACTATTCCTTGAGCCTGCTGCTAGCGGGAGCGTGGTCATGACAGAAAGCCATCTTGAAACTTGAAAAAAGATACTCTTGCCAAAGACTGGTCCTCTGGTGACTTTCTGGACCTGAGCTGCCACACTAGCTCGTTATAAGAGAGAAGTAAACATCTGTCTCACTTAAGCTATTTGGTTTGGTATCCCTGTTATGGCAAAAAAGCAATATCCTAACAAATAACATCCTGAGGGAATAGCAATGTCTGGGTGTCTCAGCTCCATTTGATCTTCCCAAGAATGCAGGAAGTAGGAGTCCATTATCATCAGTTGGTGTCACAGAAACTATGCCTGAGAAAGATCACTGTCCTGCCTAAGGTAAAGGGTGAAGCCAGCAACCCAGATCTCAGATCTTCATTTCAGCTTTTCAGCTTTGTCTACTTATTTGATTTAGAAACACCCAGGGTATTGGTGAGGTATACCTCTGGTATCTGTGACCATGTTTCCAGAGAGGATCACTGAGGGCATACGACCTACTCTGAATGTAGATGGCATCGAATAGGATGTGAGCGGCTCTGCTGTGTCTGGCCCTTTCTGCCACGATTAACTGAGCCATCTAAATCCATGAACCAAAGTAAACCATTCTCTTTTACATTCTTGATGTCATATTTTCTCACAGTGATACAAAAGCATGACTAATAATCCAGCCAGGTTCAAGGGATATCCACCATGCTTCTCTTCCTCCCTCTATCTCAATTGCTTTTGTTATTTCTTCCATTAAGATGAGTTTTTGCCAGGTGATGGTAGTGAACACCTTTAATCCCAGCACTCAGGAGGCAGAGGCAGGTGGATCTCTGAGTTCAAGGACAGTGTGGTCTACAGAGTGAATTCCAGGATAGCCAGGGCTATGCAGAAAACCACTATCTCAAACAAACAAACAAACAAACCACCAAAACTTAATAAGTCTCTGTGTGGTTATTTGGGAGCTGGTTGGCGGTACAGAAAGAAGAGTTTTCACCAAATGACACACATTCTGTACTTCGTCACCAGCTCCCAGCCCAGTCCTCCCAATGGTTCATGGTCTTGATGGCACATGCCCTGAGCAGCCCCAGCAACAGGTATATACATCTATACAAAGTGGTCATCTAGGGCCAAGGATGTAGGACTACAGACACTTTTCTCACAGAAGATCTTTCATTCTGTTCTAAAGGGGAGCATTTGAATCATCCCTTTCCCCCATCACTGGCTTAACCTGACCCTCTCACTTGTAAAGAACCTAGGAATTCTTGACAACACCAGCACTCGGAGAACTCAGGAGATCCTCAGCTGTATCATTAGTGCTGTCTAGACGTCTTAGCAGCCCAGGTCCCTTGGGCTCTCCCCAGGACTCTGTATCAGAACGGTGCTGCTATTTCATCTTTTCTCAGCCCTCTGACTGATTGCTCGGGGAATTGTGAGCTAAACCCTGTTTGCACGACTCCAGCATTGCCATTCTCCTACCAAGGCTCTCTTTGGGTTATGAATCACTTCTGGGGTCTAGCGTTTGAATAATTCAGATCTTAAAATATTGATTTTTATGCCTCACAGCCAGGAGACAGCTTTACACATGCCTTTGGCTTGAGTGGGCATCGTGTGGCTCCGACGCTCGAAACTTGCAAAGACTTGGAAGGGCCTTGTGTCTGCAGAAGACAGGCACAGACAGGGAGACAAGGGTGCTGATCCAAATGGTTCTCATGGCATCCTACAGCTTTATGCTAGACCTGGGAATTAGAGGTAGGGTAAAAGAGGCATGCACAAACATCATCCCAACAAGCAAGGTTACAAAGCACAGGCAACTCTCATTGAATCTCCTTTCATCCAGGAATCTCTGTCTGTGGCCTTGTTGCCAAAGAGATGCCTGAAGGCCATGCTCCTCTCTCAGGACTTCTGATGCTTTTGATTTCTGTCCTCTTGAGTTACATCAGCTCTGGAGAGAATTCCTAGGTTCTCATTTGTTTTAAGACATGAAGCTACCAGAGAACTCTTGGACCCGAGACTCTCAGGTGGCCCTTTCTCCTTCCTACCCACTTCCTGTGTCCCTCTGCTCCTTTGGATCTCTCAGCCCAATGCTGTTCCTTAAGCTTCTGACCCACATGTCCATCTTGCTTGTAAATCTCTAAGTCTAGATGTCTCCCAGGCTCCTCCAACTCTCCATGCCCCAACAGAATTCACTAACTCCCAACCTATTTCTTTTCTTTTCTTTCTTTTTGGGATTTTTGAGACAGAGTTTCTCTGTGCAGCCCTGGCTGACTGGAACTCTCTCTGTACACCAGGCTGGCCTCAAACTCAGAGATCTGCTTGCCCCTGCCTCCCAGATGCTGGGATTAGAGGCGTGAACTACCACCACTGGGCTTCCAATCTATTTCTTATCTATCTCTCTTTGAGATATGACATCTCAAATATGACAAAGAGATATCTCTCTTTGATGATGACATCTCCAGCCACCCACATCTGAAGCTGGAGAGTCAGGGTAGTGTGACACACTGTCCAGTGACTTTTTTTTTTTTGTTGTTTTTTTTTTTGGTTTTTCGAGACAGGGTTTCTCTGTGTAGCTTTGCGCCTTTCCTGGAGCTCACTCGGTAGCCCAGGCTGGCCTCGAACTCACAGAGATCTGCCTGGCTCTGCCTCTCGAGTGCTGGGATTAAAGGCGTGCGCCACCGCTGCCCGGCCGTCCAGTGACTTTTAAGTCATTCTCCCCTCCGTTTACTTTTCAAGTATGTTCCAAATAGTCTCCTAATGGAGCTGTCCTTCACAATTCTTGTTCCTCCAACTCATTTCCTACACGGCTACAAAAGTAATTTTTAGAGTATAGATCTGGAGTGTTCTGCAAAGGCCATATATTAGAGGCTTAGTTCCCAGCTTGGCATTGTTGGAAAGTGATAAAACCTTTAGGAGGAGGGGCCTAACGGGAAGTTTAAGGTCACTGGGGATGAGCCCTCCCTCAAACGGTAATGGGACCCTCGTCCCTTTTTTTTTTTTTTTTTTTGAGACAAGATTTCTCTGTGTAGCCCTGGCTGTCCTGGAACTCGCTCTGTAGCCCAGGCTGGCCTCGAACTCATGGAAATCCGCCTGGCTCTGCCTCCCGAGTGCTGGGATTAAAGGCGTGCGCCACCACTGCCCGGCCCCTCCTTTTTTCTTTTTTCTTCTGTGCCACACACTGGCACTGTCATATACTACCTTACCACATGCTCAAAATCATGGGGCCAATGAATGATTGACCGGAACCTCTAAAACCTTTAAGCCCAGTAAAACTATTTCTCTTGGGTCTCTGTTATAATGGAAAGCTGACTAACACAATAATCTTCTGAAGTAGAAATCCAATCATTTGGAGATTTTATAATTTTTTTCGATGGAAAAAAGTCTAATTCTTTAACAGCCATGTAAAGCCCTTTCTGGCCTTGCTCTGCCTACACCCTAGCCCGCATTCCACTTCCTTCACTCCCCAGATATCATACAGTCAATATCAAGGACCCTTGTGAGTAACACAGTTCTCAGGTTCTCAAGTCCCTATATTAAATGGGGTCACATTGCATATAACATACATACATTCTTCCTTATTTATTTACTTATTTTCCAATGTCTGACTCTATTGCCTAATTTGACTTTGAGTTCCTGAGCTCAAGCGACCCTCTTGCCTCAGCTCCCCAAGTACTTAGGACTACAGGGACGTTCTGTTGCACCCCGCTCTGTAGTAAGCCCTGTCTGACTTCCTTATAATACCTATTACACGGTGTTATGCAAATATTTGTGCTGTTGAATTGAAACAAGAAAAAGCCTGTGCACGTTCAGTTGCAGATCAAGTTTTCTTCCTGATTGTTTTGAAAGAGCAGTTGTTGGCGCTTGTGGATCCAGAGCCTGCAGACAGGACTATGTCCCTAAACTGCTGTGTTCCCACACCTCTGGCCTTTGCCACATTGCCCTCTCTGCCCAGAATATCCTTACCTGCACTACGCCCTCTCTCCTCCTCCAGGAGGTTTCCCTGACCTCCTCGTCCTTCAGGGTACTCAGAGCACACTGTCACTTGTAAAGTCTCTGCCTTCCTACCCAGGATCCTCTGTATCTTGTTTGTCTTGCTGTGGTGTCTGGCAGTGCACCTGACGCAGCATGGGTGCTTGTTAAGTGTGTGCTGAAGGCATTTGACAGAGTGGTGAGGCTCCGTGGAACCTTCAGACGGTTTCTCCCAATGCTGGCTCTGTCACTTCTATTTTCTCAGGGTTTGGTATTGGTAAAGCTTAGGGAAAGACAGGTTTTGTGGTTGTCTAGTAGGTTGGTTGGTTTTTCGAGACAGGATTTCTCTGTATAACATCCCTGGCTGTCCTGGAACTCACTCCGTAGATCAGGCTGGCCTCAAACTCGCAGAGATCCACCTGCCTCTGCCTCCCAAGTGCTGGGATTAAAGGTGTGTGCCACCACTGCCTGGCGGGAAAGGATAGTTTTAAACTGAGAAGTGAGGATGTAATTCAAGCAGGGCACATTCCTAGTCCTCTGTTCAATATCTAGGACCCTAAGGGGAAAGGAAAGAAAAAAAAACTTTATACCAATAAAAGCTGTTCTCTTTTCTTTTCTTTTCTTTTTTCTTTTTTCTTTTCTTTTCTTTTTTTTTTTTTTTTTTACAAAATTTTTAAAGTGATGTATACGGGTGTTGTCAGGAGGCTATGTGCACATGAATGCTGGTGCCCTGAGAGGCCAGAGGTGCCAGGTCCCTCTGGAGCTGGAGTTACAGGCAATTGTGTGTGCTAGGAACCAAACTCAGGTCCTCTGGAAGAGCAGTGCGCCGCCTTAGCCGCCGAGTCCTGTCTCCAGCCCATCTCCTATGATGTTCAAGGGGAGATACTCATCCATTGATTCACTCAACCATCCATGAATCATGGCGACTGTAAAATACCTCCCCGAGGTCAGGGCCTGTGTTAAACGTTAGGGTTACACAGCTAAGAAAGCACTAAGTATCTAGGGGCAGGGACAAGCAGACATGTCCCGACAAGATGGTGTGCTAGGAGCTACCGTGGAGAATCGCTGAGAAGGAAGGCTGGGTGAGGACCTCCCCTTTTCCTCTGGCCTCTAGTCTCTCATTACTCCTAGATTATAATTAGCTTTGACACCCACTATCGTCAGACTTCCTCGAGCACAGAGACTGACATTTGCCCTTGCATTCATTCAGCATTATTTATTAAGTGCCTAGTGTATGCAGAGCCCTTTTAGGCTCTATGGGAGCTGCAAATAATAATACTGACTCAACATGAGCCTTTGTGGGATACGCAATGTGGTTAATGCAAGGTTTGGAACATGGTGGGATAGGGAAGCCTTTTTTTTTTTCATTTTTAAAATTTATATGTGTGTGTGTGGGCATGCATGTGCGTATGCATGCAGGAGCATGCTTTTGGAATCCAGAGGTCAGCAATCCAGATGCACTGTCCAGATTGTTTCTTGAGACAGGTTTCTGACAGGCCTGGAACTCATCCGTTAAACTAAGCTCATTGGGCAGTGAGCCCCAGCGGTACCTCCTCCAGTCTCCACCTCCCAACGCCAGGATTACAAAAATTCATGTCCAGCTTTTCCCTCCCTCTTCTCCCTCCTTTCCTCCGTTCCTCCCTGTCCTTCTTAACACAGGTTCTGGGGGTTGAACTCAGGTCCTCATTCTTCCAAGGCAAGCACTCTACTCCCTTAGGGGAGCGCTTACATGACTAAAAAGTAGACTTAGAGGAAGTACTGTCTTCAAATGTCTGGAGAGCAGCCATGGGAAGAGAAACATTTATTCAAGGCTACTTCAAGGGCAGGGCTAAGACCAATGCAAAGCTGTAAGAACTGGTCAGGGAAAGTGCTGGAGAGAGGTGGGCAACTGCCTCTCCACCTGACTAGCTGTTGGCAGCCACAGAACCCCCACCCTCTCCACCCCACTCCCACCCCCCGCAAGACCATGAAAATGATGAGGACTCTTATGAAATATTGACGTAACTGAGTATGCAGGAAGACACCACTGGTGGAATCCAGTTTTGGCCAGAGTTCTAGACCCATGGTAGAAAAATACTCATCCATCTCCCCAGATAGTAATGGGTGTCCCGGCCAGCTGATGTGCAGGACCTGAATTCCTGAAGCCTGGAAAACTAGTAGTAAATGTAGTAGGTGGTGGCTTTCTTCTCCTACGGGCTGCCAGTCACTGGCTGTGTGCAGATCAACTTGAAGGGTGCTGGAAAAGATGTAAACAAAGTAAAAGGACAGATAAAGGAATAAGGAAATAAAGCCACATCTGAATTAACAATCTAAGTGACCAAGTGGCAGATTTTATCCATCAGAACATGGTGATATCCACCGGCTTTGCGGGTGGCTTTTGCCAGGCCTTGTGTCTTAAGGCCTGAAGGCTCTATCATAGTGGATCCAACTGTGAGAAGAGAAGGGGTGGCGGGAGGGTAACTTCTCCAGAGCACATGCCACCAGGGTCTGCAGAGTCAGGAACAACCAGCCAGACAATAGCAGATGCGACAGCTTAGCATTTTTACTATCTGAAGCTCGGCAAGCTAGCATTCACCGTAGGGCATCCTGTGTGATATGTGAACAATCGTATTCTTGAGCAAATCGTGGCTTTTGCCCTTAAAAATTTTATATCTGTTTAGAAGCTACACACCAATAATATCTCCACTGGATATAGATATGGAGAGGAAGAAAAGCTATTGTACATACTGCCCAGTGAGATATCACCCTGCTTTTATTTAAATGGTTCTGTGTTCTTTACCATAGAGTGCCAATAATTTTAAAAATTGTTAGCTTCAACATTAGGATTGAAATTTAAAACATGTGTTTGTAATAAACTGGAGAATTGCAGCACCCTATTGTGAAATGCTTCAGAGAGAACAGAATTACTAAGGTATTAATTTATTCTCACGTACCCATCTTTAGGTTCCCCACCCTGACTCTTATTTTGCTTATACATCTTTACATTAAAGGCTCTTATAAGGACATCAGTGTGCCTAAAGTGATTTTTCCTTCTCTAATATCTACAGAGATATTATGAAGAGATAAAATATCTTCTAGTATATTAGCTTTTAGTGTTTTGATCTTGTTTTGTTTGATTTACTGATCCAGATAGCCTATGCAGAACTAATTATTTTGGGAGCATACATTAGTTTGGAGGCACTGGTACATTTTATTAACTTCAAATGCCTCATATTTTTAAATTTCTAAACATTCCAATTGTTATTTTGGCCTCTTCTTTGTCAAAGGCTTTAAAATACTTAAGCATATAATATTAGTTTACCGTCTAAAGATCTGTGATTTTTCTGTGTAATCATAAGATTATAGCTTAAATATAATCGTCTCCTTGATTGAATGTGTGATATAACCACTCAGGCGTTGGTAACATTGTGTTGATTGAACACTAGGCCTGTTTGCTTGCTGGCTTCACACTGGCTCAGAGCCTCTCTTGTTCAAGAGGAGCTTTGACACTGTGACTCTTGCCTGTGGAGTTCTAGTCAGCACCAGTAAACACAGAGCAGTGTTGATTGGAGTCTTCAGGCAGGAGAGACTGCAGCCATTCAGACAGGCTGCCCCATGGTGTAGTGTGTGTGTTATGAATGTGGCATTTCATAGTTTCTGTGTTAGTTACAAGCTGTGTCTTTTACAGTCATGAAATCCCTTAAGGCTGAACGTGGGACTAATCTCTGATTTCTTCTTTTGCTCTTATTAGTGCCTCAGATATAATGCTAAACAAGATTCAGAGTTTCTTAATATGGGGGTGGGGGTGGAACTGCTCTGGGAAAATGAGGGCAAGTTTTCCATTAGTGAAAGCTGTTCCAGGTTATGAAATAGTAAAAATAAATAACACAAAAGCCTGCAGGAGGAATTTCTAAGTGGGTCCAAACCAAATGACCTTCGGGTCCTCTCTAAATCTGGAATTTTACCTATGAAAGCACTGAAGTTTGTCAAAAATCTTCAACCATCAACGTAAGTGGCGAGCTGGCCGCTGATTAAGGAAATTTTCTCCAAAAATGGAAACAAGTAAATACATTTCTTGTGACAATTTCATAATGATTTCGCCCTGAACATTTGATGGTGTGAGGACTTCTCTGTCTGCTTGGCACCTGAACTGAAGCTCTTGGCCAAGCCTGGCTCTCAGGAGGAATTCCAGGGGCAAAGGGACACATTAGTGTTCATAAAAGACAAAAATGCAAAACCATCTGGCCTGAATTGTAAGTCCATTCAATGAACTATTATTTATTTAGGTGCTAAATGAATTAAGTAGATTTTTATACACGTACATGTATATGATATTAAGTGAAAAAGGAAAAATTTGAGAATACTATTTACAGTATGACTACTTTTGTGTACTTTTAAAAAGACTACATGTAAATCTGTAAATGCATATTTTTCCTAAATGGGATTTTTATATTTTTTTTATCTTTTAAAATCACAATATGATTACATCATCTCCCTCTTCCCTTTCCTCCTTCCTGATGCTCTCACATAACCTCCTTGCAATTTTTCAAATTCATGGTCTCTTTTCTTTATTAATTGTTGTTACATATTTATACATACATATTTATACGTATTTATACATATTTATACGTTCCTAGATAGAGAGATATAAACCGCTCCATCTGTAAACTGTTACTTACATATGTTTTCAGGGCTGACCAGTTGGTGGCTCTTCCCTGGGGTGTCTATTTCTCCCACCCTCAGCTTTCCTTAGTTGCCCGTAGTTCTCTGTGTAGGGGCTGAGACCTCGTCCACTTTCTCCCATCCACCTTAGCATCCTATTGGTGTTATCCTTGTTCAGGTCATGTCTGCGCAGCCATGTTGGTGAGATTTCGTGGGTGTGACCTCTGACCTTCCTAGGAGACACAGTGTCACTTGAAGAAGCTCTTTACTTCGGTGAGTTCTTCCTACAGAAAAAGGAAATGGGAGAGGGTGGCTTTCCAATTTCTTTTGGTGTGTTTTCATGTCGATTCTTTTCTCTATGTGCCTACTTCCCTGTCTGTTTAATGCTAACAGGTCTTGCCTGGATCATGGGATCAAAAGTCAAGTTTTTATTTCTTCTTATAATTTTCTATTTAAAAGTAGTTTTTATTCCCCAAAGGCTAGAGGAAAGGGCATGAGGGCAGGCGCCACCAAGACAGATTTTATAGCTCCATTTTCCAAGCATGCAGAAATACAGACAAAGAAGCAGAGGATTGGGAGAAAGGGGGCTTCTTGCTTAAGACTGATTACTCAATAAGAAGAAGCCTGAGCCGGAGCAGTGGCCATGACCTCCAATTACACCAATGAGAGAGGAGGGAAAAGGTTGTGGGGAAGGGAGTCAAGCCTTGCAGAGACATGTCCATTCACTAGCTGACTGGTGAACTTTTGAAGCTTTGAACAAGGTCCACCTTTACTCATTACTTTTCCTGACCACGGGGATAAGACACTATGCAAAGGAGGGAAGGTTAATTTGGATTACAGTTTCCTAGACATCAGTCCTTCACAGAGAGAGGAACACTTTACAACGTGGCGGCTAGCAAACAGTGAATATAGGATTCTGGAGGCAGTCAGGGCAGGACACAGCCCCAAAGGACCCCCCCACTAGTGACCCACCTTCTTTAGCTACTACTGCCTCCTAAGGTTCCTAGCACCTTCACTAAGCCAGCACTACTAGCTGGGCACCACACTCCCAACACAAGAGCCTCTTGAGGAAACACTTCATGTACGAACTAGAATACCATCTCACCTTGAGAGCTCCAGGATCAATCCTAAAGCTACCATGGACGTTTTCTTTCTTGACCCAAAAGGAAAACACAATACAACATGCTATCCAAACAGACCTCCTTTACCATATATCCTGGGATTCCTATGTATTCTATTGATTGGAGAGGTACTTGTGGAATTCAGTGCTGGAGATAACTGAGAAAGGGTAAGGGTCAAATGGGACTAAGGACCTAGTGCAGGCCTAGAGGTTTAAAGCAGTATGTCTGGCCAGATTGACATCCTGGTTCCTCCCTCCAGATCTCCCAGATCAGCTCTCCTCTGTTTCTCTGGATTTTAATCTGCATTCCACACCTTGAATAGGGGTCAGAGCAGCATGGTCAACTTGGAGCTTGCAACAGGCATTGTGAGAAATGGAACCCAAGAGTACTTGGCAAGTCTCGTTGTGCTGCGGTTTTTCTGCAACTACTGTATCATAGAGGATCAATTCAGAAGTAGAGGAGACACCTCCCTCGTTCTCCATCAGTATAGGGGTCTTACTAGACCAGCAAGGCTGCCTGTCGTCAGATGCCACCCATTGTTTGCAGCCCTCTCTTTTAGGTGGGCAAGGTCCATGACTGCTCTGCATTGGCTGTGTTTCCTCTCTGTCGCACCAACTTTGATCCAAGGGGTACTGGAGGTGATGGATCTCAGCAAAGGCGGTGGCTCCAGTGGGAATCCAAGGTGGGAGTAGTCTTAGGGAGGAGAATGAGAAGCTCCCTTCCCCGGAGGAAAGCCACCCGCCAGCAGAGGCATGAACCTTTGTGCGGGTGCCAAGCTTTTCACCCACTGAGCATCGGAGGTGGATGTCGTTTCCTTCACAGGTAAGAGCAAGAAGCGGTGTGTGCCAGGGCCCTGTGATTTTTTGGGTGACTCAGCCTGTGACCTTTCAGGAGGAATCTCAGAGAGAGAAGGTGGGGAGTCTGAACTTGCTCTCTCGGAACTCAAGAGGTAGCTGTTGCCGATGCTTCTTCACAATTCAGATGAGGAGGGTTCAGTTAATCCTACCTCTTGGCTCAAGGATATAGGCATTATTGGTCCCTTCAAAACACCTTTTGAAGATGTATTTACTTCCTTATTCCTGTTTCTCTCCATTCTTAAATTCTATTTTCTTGTCCAAGCCACAGTAATTCTCAGGTGCGCCGTATGCCTCCTTTTATTTGCATGCTTTGTTGTGAAAGTGATTTCTTTGCAGTATTAATTTATGTCTATGTTCTACCTCATTGTTTCTCACTTTCTCCCCTGTTTATTTTTTTCTATAACTGCTCCTAAAATCCATTTATGCTGCTATACAGACCCCAGTTCCACTGTGTAGTAAGTATTCCCTGGAATTGCTGAGTAATAATGTAGTGGATACCACATTTAATACTCAGTCTTAGTGAGGGGAATAAGATAGCCTTTAACTCTTACCACAAGTAACTGCAGATGTCTCCAGAGGGACTGAATGAGACTTTGGGGCGATATATCCTATAGAGGACTTTCTGTATATTCTACTGAATTTGATTCACCAGGTCGGAGTGCTCCCCAAGGTGACTCACCAGGCCAGAGTGCTCCCCAGCATGCTTGCCAGTACAGACTTCTCTCAGGTCCTCCTTCTCTCCAGCAATATACAAGAACAGTCACATCTCACATCTGCCACACTTGGCATCATGCTTCTTTCCATATTTTATCCATAAAAAAGGCATGCAATAGCATCTCGTTGTTGTCTCAATCTGCATTTTTTCATGTGGCTCATGAATCTCCCTTCACATCTGCTGTGGTGGAGGTGGAGTGTTCTGCTCAGGTTCCTGCTTAGAAATTAGATATTCAGTTTCCAGCTGCCCAGAGTGTCAGCCTCAGAAAGCACATAAGATCCAGATCCTTTATGGGGATTGCCTTTGTCCAAAGGAAGCTACTTCACCCTAGTTTGTGATCCATTCATGGGGGTAGCATCCATCCAGCGACTAGTCATGCAGGGGTACGAAGTCTCAAGTCCTTGGCCCAAATCCAAGATGTCTCTGAAGAGACTAGCCAGTGGCAGCGACACCCCATGGCATTGGTAGAGGCCTGGGCTCTAATGGATCATAGTTTAAAACTCTTGAACTGCTCAGTCTTCCTCTGTTTCTCTCACTTGGTCACCGCTACCCATAAGGCCACTTCCAGACCATACAGTTCTGCATCCTTGGGCCTGAAACCCAGGGAAACGACACGTGGCAACCTGCCAGCTTTGGTTAACGTTATTTATGTAGAATCTGTTTCTTTCCTCTTTCCTATCACTGCTGTAAGTGTCCAAGAGTCTTTCAGACTCTTCACTTCAAATCCTCATTCCTTTAGATATTACAAATATAGGGGCCTGGGGGATGGCCCAGCAGGTAAAAGCACTTGATACCCAAACCTGGTGACCTGAGCTCCATCCTGAGGACCCATTTAAGGTGGAAGGAGGGACAAACTCCTAAGGGTTGTCCTTTGACCTCTTGTGGGGGGCATCCCTCACCCCCACATTTCCCCAGAGTACTCTTGAGTATGAGCAGCAAGAAATATTAGAAGGATAGAGCAGGGAGAAACAGATAGAAAACACAGGATAGCCTTGAGAGGGCCTGGATCCTAATCCATCGGCCCAACTGTCTCTGCCCTAGGGTATTTATAGGAATCCCAAGGGGTGGAGCAAAAGACCTCCCCCCAGCACAGCCAAGTGCAGACCATCTCAGACACCTGCACTCAGGCCTGTGGTCCAGTCCTCTCCATGCGGACCTGCTGGGTAAAGCCACTAGGAAACCCAAATGGGCTCCAACAACCTCTCCCAGCACACGCATGCCCACACTCACACATACCCACATCATACACATATAAACACATATCATGCATACATACACACAAATGGTAAGTTCTTAGAAGATACTATAAATATCAATACCTACTCTGCCACCAATCTGTTAGCTTACCGGTGATGCATTTTTTTATTAGACATTTCCTAATTTTGATGTAGTCAAATTGTTAAACTTTTGCTTGGTGATTTTTGCTTTTGAAATTTTGTCTTAATAGTTTCTTAGATCGCACAGATGGCTTCCTGCACTCTGTTGTGCTGATTTTACATCTACTATTTTTCTTTAATATTTTATACTTATTTCAAGCCATGAGTGCCCTCTTTTGTATACAGTATCACGTTGAGTCTAGTTTTAGTTTTAATTTTTATCACATATGTTTTTCTTGTGTGTATGTGTGTGTGTGTGTGTGTGTGTGTGTGTGTGTGTTGTAGACAGGGTCTCTGGTAACTTAGGCTGGCCTCTGACTTTATCTACCAGATGCTGGAATCACAAACACATGCCCCCATATGTGCCTGGTTTATGTGACGCTGGTGACCAAACCCAGGGCCCATGCATGCTTGGCAGGCACTGTACTAACCAAACTGTAGCACCAAGCCACAGTTTTGTATTTCTCTGATGGTGAGCTAGTTTCCTAAGTGACACTTGACAACCCTCCCCACACTGATCCGTGACACCACTTCCATCCTAAAAGTTCAGACACACACGTGGTTCTGCATCCGAACTCTCTGCTCTGCTCCACTGATCTATTTGTATGTTGTTTTGATCACTGTCAATATTATAAGGCTTTAATATGTCTTAATATCAGAGAGGGTAAGAGCCTCCCCTTCATTCTCCTTTGGTAAGCCTCTTAGCTGTGGTTCTCTAGGTCCAATCTAAGCATCTTTCCTGTCCTATCACTCCCTAATTTTTAGAGTCAATTCAGCTCATGTGGGTTGGACTCTTTATTCTGACTTTGTTTGGGCCAGCCAACATACCTGAATGGTGATTTGCATTATTGGCAGTGTGCGCGCGCGCGCGCGCGCGCACACACACACACACACACACACACACACACACACACGGGGAGGAGAGGAGGAACGTTTGTAAGAACTCAAACCAAGAGATAGTATCTAGCTTGCATTGGCCACTCTGAAGTGCTGACTATTCTCTCGGTGAAGTAGATCCAATCAGATCTAAGAGAAACTGTCAAAGGCACACTGATTTTAATGAGCCTGGGAACCTAATCAGAGGCAGTAATGAACGGCGCTAACAATAACTCCTACCAGTGAGGACACCTGTCCGGATCTGTGGTGACTTGGCCCTTGCTTCTGAGGACGGCAAGGCCTGTCAAAGGTTAGCTCGCGGCCACCCAGCACCTTCGTTGCTTCTGCAGCTTCCACCCATCTGTTCCCCCAAACTGAGTTTGAAGACGTGTAGCAGTTACATTCTTGTGATAATTAGGAGGTTGTGAGCAGGCCCCAGTTAGTCATCCTCGGTGTGAAGATGACAGGCGCTCCAGCTCTGGGGGTGCGGATGGGTTTAGGCACGTCAGAGCTAGGGGTGAAGACAGAAGCTGGAACACGGAACGGAGTGACTCACCCCGAAACCTTGAACACCAAGGTCAAGGAGAGGGCGAGGACTTTCCAAACGCAGTCTGCTTTGTGACAGGGATGAGACTTCTGCTAATTACGGCTTTCTCTTCTCTGAAGACCAAAAGGCCAAGGGATGAACTCTGGTTCGGTGCAAGCAGCCCTTCTGGCCTTGACCTGGTTTGGCCAACCCTCTTCTGGGTGCCTGTCTCTGCCGGATCTCTCCCTGCTCTATTTGTATGTGTGTGTGTGTTTATTTATTTGTTTGTCTGTTTGTCTGTCTGTCTGTTTGTTTGTTTGTTTTACGGTTAGGATTTAAACCCGGGGCTTTGTGCATGCTAGACCTGTGCCCTACCGTAAGCTATTCCTCCAACCCAACCCCTTCCATGATTTTGAGAGTAAGTTCAGCTCAAGTGATTTTATCTGCCCTCTTTGTTCAGGCCAGAAGTCCCAGTTCAACTGGGAGTAGCGGTGGCAGCTGTACCCCTCTTCCCCGCTGCTGTCCCCATTATGCTCAGAGCCCGTGTCTTTCCCCAACACTCTTACTTCCAAATCCTGCGTCCTTGAGAGCAGACATCTTCAAGTGACTGGTTGTGGTGCTGTTTTTTTTAGGGGTTCTACATGGTACAGTCTACACAATGCCAGCCGCTGGCTTCACGTGTTTACCTCTGTGGAAAAGAGAGGTGATTGCTTGGTCCTGTGGCTCCTTCTGTCTGGCCCGAGCCTGTCCCCATCCTGCACTCATGCTGGAGTACAGGGAAGTCCATTATCACCTGTTCCCTCGCAGAAAGGGTTTTTAGACTGTTCTGCTTTCACCTTGTTGCTGTGATAAACACTCTGACCAAAAACAACTTGAAGAGGAGGAAAGGGTTTATTCGGCTTACATTTCCAGGTCGCGATCCATCAGTGAAGGACGTCGGAGCGGGCGCTCAAGGCAGGCGCTTGAAACCACGGAGGAGTGCTGCTTTCTGGCTCGCTCCCACGTCTATGCTCTGCAAGTTTTCTTAGAGTCCAGACCCGCCTGCCTAGGGATGGCACAACTCACAACGGTCTCGGCTCTCCTGTGTTAGTCACCAATCAAGATGATGCCCAACCAGTTTACCCTCTCCAGGCGACTCTAGCTTGTATCAAGATGACAGCTGAAGCTAGGTAGGTGTGCTGGGCTAGTTGTGTGTCAACTTGCTACAAGCTAGGGTCATCGGAGAGGAGGGAGCCTCAGTTGAGAAAATGCCTCCGTAAGTGTGTAGACAAGCTTGTAGGGCAGTTTTCAAATTAGTGATTGATGGTGGAGGGCCCATCCCATGGTGGGTGGGGCCACCCCTGGCCTGGTGGTCCTGGGTTCTCTAAGAAAGCAGGCTGAGCAAGGCATGAGGAGCAAACCAGTAAGCAGCACCCCTCCATGGCTTCTGCATCAGCTCCTGCCTCCAGGTTCCTGCCCTGCTTGAGTGCCTGTCCTGACTTCCTTCTGTATGATTATGAGCAGTGTGGAGGCATAAGCCAAATAAGTCCTTCCTCCGCAGTTGCTTTTGGTCACTGTGTTTCATGACAGCAGTGATAACCCTGACTAAGACAGTAGGGCAGGACACTTACTGGCTGGAGCCCAAGACGACCTGGAAAGGACTTTTTTTTTTTTTTTGGTTTTTCGAGACAGGGTTTCTCTGTGTAGCTTTGCGCCTTTCCTGGAACTCGCTTGGTAGCCCAGGCTGGCCTTGAACTCACAGAGATCCGCCTGCCTCTGCCTCCCGAGTGCTGGGATTAAAGGCGTGCGCCACCACCGCCTGGCTGGAAAGGACCTTTGTTTGGTCTACAGAGCAGAACACCAAAAGGCCAGACTACAATGCACTTACTTCCTTGTCTCTCTGCACCTGACAACAACTTCAAATGAGGCCCCAACATCTCTCCATTCCTCCTTTTTCTTTTGCTCTGGGAATGTGTTGGGAACTTAACTATCCTTCCATTCCTCCAGCTTCCCTTTAAATGTAACAACCCGCATTTGGAGTGTGTGCAGGCTGCGCTGGAGACTAGCCACTGGGTCTTATACAAAGGCGAGCATGGCAGAAAGAGTCTATAGGGGCCTTTCAAGGACTTCACTCTGAGACACACAGAAGGAATCTATCAAGTGTTATCCTTTCTGGAGTGGGAGGAGGTGAGCAAGAGCGAGGTGGCTGCTCTTTTCAGAATCAGCAAGGCAAGGAAGCAGGCTATGTTACATTTGAAGAGTCTGAGGGCTGGAGTGATGGTGCAATGCATAGAGTGCTTGTTACCCCAGCCTGAGGGCCTGAGTTCAGAACCCCAGTACCCACATTTAGAGACAAGCACAGTGGTGCGTGCCTGTAACCCCAGCACTGTGGGGATGGATGGAGACACACAGATCCCTGGAGCTCACTGGCCTGTTGTCCAGCCAATTGTTTAGACTCAGATTCAGTAAGAAACCCTGTTTCCAAAGAAATGTGGAGCACTATAGTGGAAAATACCTGACATCAACATCTCGCCTCTACATGCACATACATGCCCGGGCATACACGGCCCACACAAACATGCAGCTATATAGACACTTGGACACATATACAAGTACTACACTCAAAAAAAAAAAAAAAAGATGAGGCAAACCAAACAAGATGCTAATTGTCTAGGAAGGGTCCATTTTGAAGCCTAGAGACTCAGGACATGGGTAAGAAAATATTCTCGAAAGGCGACACCTCAGTGGTGGGGACCATGTTGCTGGCTAGTCCGGTGCTCCCTTGGAAAATCAGACCATCCTTTCTGTACTTCCACCTATCCACCCATCAACTTCAGACACCCAGGGAGAAAAGAGGGTTACGGTCTCAGCCCTGGGGCAGGATGCAGGGCTTGTTGGGAGAGTCAGTCACACCATCTGCCAGCCAGATGTTGAGCACAGCTGGAAGAATGGCGAGGACTCTGTTGAGGCTGTTGAGGATTCTAGAATTCCCCCACCTCTTAAACCCTCTGGGTGTTTACATATCTCAGGCCCCATTCTCCAACTATTCCATCCTTCAAGCAGGCTTCCCCCAGGGAAATCCTCTATCACTTTTTACGTGTCACAGGCTTCTGGTCAGTCCTTATGGCCAAGAGATTTCTTGGTGCAGGCTTCGGATTTAGCCTGCCAACCGTGCAGGAGATCCCCAAAACTTAAGCTGCACCAAGCTGCCTCCTAAAATGTTGCAAGTGAGTGGGGAAAGGTAGAAAAAGCAGAACCGGGTCTGTAAAGCTAGACAGCAAGGTCTTCTCTCTGGGCCATTGTCTCTGCCCACTGTGCCACCACAGTTTCCAGGGGCTTCCGGGTCGCTCGGTCTAGCTATTGGCAGCTTGTTAGGTCCAACAAACCTGGAGAGAGAGTTTGCCCAGGAATGATATGTCAGAACTCCTTCTCTGTGGTGCCTTCTTGAGTGTGGAGGTCTGTGGGTAAGGAGAAGTTGGAAAGGTTCTTAGAATCCCATGGGATCCACGACAAACAGGTCTATTAGTCTTTTCATGATTATACTTAAATACCCAGGTATGTATACTTACAAAGAAAAGAGGTTTGTCTGGCCAAAGTCTGAGTAGCATAGCACCCTTCTGCAAGGGCCCTCTTGGCCACTTCATGTCACAGCAGATGGCACCTGTCCTGGTTTACTTTCTGTTGTGAGGAAACAATGACCAGGCCAACCTGATGGAGGAAAGGGTTTATTTGGCTTACATTTCTATGTCACAGCCCATTACTGAGGGAAGTCAGGACAGGAACCTGAAGGAAGACACACAGAGAAACCCTGCTCACTGGCTTGCTCAGCTTCCTTTCTTATAAAATCCTGGGCTGCCTGTGAAGGGGCAAAGGGAAAAAAAAAAAAAAACCTCCACCCTACAGCAAGGTACTTGGGACAAGGAGTCACAACAGGCCTGCAGATGGTCAACTATCCAGAAAAGGATGCATACCCTGGCTAAAATAGAAAGAAATATCAAACTAGATTTAGGGGATTGTTGTTAGTTGTTTTTTTACTATTTTAGGGGGCCTGCCACCCAGCTCCCAAATAAATCACACTCAGAGGCTTATTCTTAATTATAAATGCCTGGCCATTGCTTGGCTTGTTTCTTGCCAGCTTTTCTTAAATTATCCCATCTACGTTTTGCCTCTGGGCTTTTCCCTTTTCTTACATCTGTACATTTTACATTCACTCTTACTCTGTGGCTGGCTGGGTGGCTGGGTGGCTGGGTGACTGGCCCCTAGCATCCTCCTGTCCTTGTTCTCTTGTTCTTTTTTACTTTTTTCTTCTTCTCTGCCCAGATTTCTCCTTCTATATATTCTCTCTGCCTTCCAACCCCACCTATCCTTTCTCCTGCCTCACTATTGGCTGTTCAGCTCTTTATTAGACCATCAGGTGTTTTAGACAGGCACAGTAACACAGCTTCGCAGAGTCAAACAAACGTCACATAAAGGAATGCAACACATCTTTGCATCATTAAACAAATGTTCCACAGCATAAACAAATGTAACACATCTTAAAATAATATGGGCTCTGCTGCTCATTTGCTGAATGTGACTCCACTCTGGATGACCCTGAATTTTCAACCCAGGACAGCCCACGACGTGCCCTAGACAGGTGACCACTGTGAACAAGCCTCATTCGGCCAGTTTCCCTTGGAGCTTTTGTCTTAGGAGGCATCCGGTTCTGTTTCTTGGTTCCATCTTGCAGATCTGCTCCTTTGATATATTTTCTGTATTCCTGACTATTTTACCTCTCCCAATTTGACAGGCTAAAGTGACTATAAATGACAAAAGTCAATGATAGCTCCACTCTGTGCTGGGATAAGGGGACATCTAAATGGGGCTGGAACTGTGGACTGACTACATCTTTCTGGAGAGTAACCTTGCAGCAGAAAGAGCAGAGACCTAGGTGTGATCAAATCTCTCTATTTAGAGAGCACACAGTCCTGAATATATAAGCCCAAAGGGACAAGAGAGCTACTGATACAAAATAGCCATATTGGGGTTATTAGTTCTGCTAAGTTAGAAATAATACAAATATCCAACTGGAAACAAATTGTGTCACATTTACAGTAGAGCTACAGAATCCTAATTTAAACAGAGAAACGTGAGGACTGTCGACACAAGAAAACATGAATATGAAATCATGTTTTAGAAAGATGGATTAAAAAAAGAAGCCAAAAAATACTTACTCATATTATGACAGGAAAACTTGACAAGCTTCAGAAGAGAGTGACCAGAAAGGTAGAAATGTCATCAGCCATGGGGTTTCCTCTGTGACGTTTAGGTGTTCATAAGAAGCATGTTTATGAAGTAAGGTGAAAAGGTGGGGGGATAGAGGGCTCTTCCCGAGTTTGTCACTGTGCTGACTTGGGTGACAGCCTTGTCTCCTTTGCCCTTTTGAATTTCTTCCTGTGGGGGTGGGGTGGGAGTGGGGGATGTTCTCAGCCTAAGGAGAATGCCAGGGGAGCCTCTCTGAGATCACTCTCCTTGGGGACACCACTCTCCAGGGCTGCTGCCCAGGTGCCTACAAAAAAACAAAACAAACAAAAAAAAACCAAAAACAAAAACAAAAAAACAAAAAACAAAAAACCTCATTATCTTTCACTTCCTCTAACCCATTTTTTTAAACACCCAAAGTGTCCAGGCTTTTGGAAAGTAGCGGCAGACAGCTGCGGTTGGGCAGCTGAGATGGCTCCATGGTAATTCATTTTCACTGTCAGCTAGACTGGATTAAGAAACACCTAGTCGGGGGAGGGCTAGTGAGAGGGCTCTGTGAGTAAAACATTTGCCATCCTGAAGACTGGAGTTCCCACCCCCAGGACCTACATAGGCCTGTGGGTGTGGTGGTCCACAGGCAATCCCAGCTTTCTGGAGACAGGGGACCCCTGGAGCAAGCTGGCTGGCCAGGCTGGCTGAAACGGTGGAGAGCTGTCCATTCAGTGAAAAATTCTGTCTCGATATATAAGGTAATATATAAGTTACTGGGGGAGATGCCCAATTTCAACCCAGGGCCTCCACATGCATGCACATACTTGTGCACCCACACACATGAACACACATGCATGCACACCTCATGCATATGCATGAGGTATAAAGACACACCTGAGGGTTAGTGAGGTACAGCTTCTAATGGAACTGTGAGGGCTTTTCCAAAAGGGATGAACTGGGGGGGAGGGGAGGGGTCCACTTTGAATGTAGGAGGCATCATCTCATGAGCTTGGGGTCCAGGCTGTAAAAGGAAAAAAGGAGAAAAAAATTGACATCTACATTTATTTCTCTCTGCTTCCTGATCTGCCCCTGCCACACAGCTGTAAGCCATTCCGGCTACCATTTCTTCCCCACCATGATGAACCACACTTCTAGTGAGCCAGAATAAACCCTTCCACCCCCTAGGTTGCTTCTTGTCAGGGATTTGGGGACAGCAATGTGGAGAGTCTTAACACCGGCACCCCACTAGCAGTCAGGACCATCATTTTAGCCAGAACTGCACGGCCACCTTGCTCAGCAGCCTGAGACCACTTGCAGACCTTGGGTAACTCCAAGCTTCAGTTTCCACATCTGTCAAGTGCTGGCACTCAACCCATTGATCTCTAAAGGCCTTTACGGATATTCCGGCATCACTGTGGCTCCATGTTTAGCCATCCGAGACTAAGAGCCCCAAATAGAATTCCCATCACTCTGAGGCTGAGAATCCGTTCAGCCATTCAAAGCTCAGGAGGCCAGGGCAGCCCTGTAAGCAAACTTCAAGCTTGGGGTCCCACTAAGGGCTCATTGGAGTGGAAACAAAAACAAATAAACAAACAAAACCATTATGCATAGTTTGGGCCATCATCACCAGACAATTGTTTCTTGAAAAGACAAGAATCCGAAAGTTCTAGCAAGAAACACGCTGACTTTAAAAGACTCCTGAGGGTCCTGACCTTGAGCAGCCGCAAGACCAGGCCCTGAACAGCTCTGGGACAAATAGGACATGCCCTGAGAAGACACCGCTGTCAGAACAGCTTGTCTCCATTTCAACTGCCCACAGAGGCAAGCGCCACGGGAGTTGCCTCCAGAAGCCTCAGCCAACTGGAGAAAGAGCTTTGATGTAAGTCAGAAATTCTCCAGGCTTGTGTGAGCGACGAGAGAAAATAGAGATCCTGTAAGAGGAGGTGTCTGGCTTTGGGGGACAGAGGGGGCCCTTCCTGCCACCTCAGCCTCTGAATCTAATGAGCATATCTCTTTCCGTGCAGAGACACATGGCGGAAGAAGGGCGGACTGTGGGTGGAAAGAAGGGGAAACATTTGTCATTTGGGGCAGAGAGAATGATGGCTGCTTGGCTGCTCCAGGACCACCACACCGCAGTTCAGTGATAGGTGAAACCCTTCCCACTAAGAATAAATGAACAGAGACACTGGGGTTGGGGTGGGGTGGGGGTTGGCAGGAGAGTCCTCTCTACCTCAACGGTCTACAGAAAGGGTGATCATAGCATCTTTTCTGTGGAACCATATGCATTGGGTTTCTCTGAGTGACAAATCATCCAAAATTGTACAGGCTTGAAACAATTGTCATTTATTTGCATACCAGGCTGTGGGCTGGCTGGGCAGCTCTTTCAGTCTGGGCCAGTTTGGCTGAGCTCTTCTGGGCTCTGGTGCATCTGTGGTCAGCTGGCACCGCTGGCCCTATTCTCATGCCTGGCAGCTCATAGGCCAACTGGGCCTCGCGCCTCTCAGGCCTTGCTAGACTAAGTTTGTTTGTGAAGCCAAGATTTCCATAGAGAAGGCTTCAGAGTCCTTTGGAGGTTAGGCTTGAAACCTGTGCCTGTCACTTTTAAATATTTTAAAGACTTTTATTTTATGTGCATGAATGTTTGTGTGCAAGTATATATGTGCACCACATACATGCCAGTGCCCATGGAGGCCAGAAGAAGAGTCCACCAGATCCCCTGGAACAGGAGTTATAGATGACTGTGAGCCATCATGTGGGTGCTGGGAACTTATTGCAAGAGGAACTAGCAATTTCAACTGCTGAGCCATCTCTCCAGCCCCGCCTTGTTAATTCTTCTACATTGTGCCCTACAAGGCCAGACAAAAGCCACCTAGGGTGGCCAGTTGTTCCAGTTGTCCTGGAGTTGAGGGGTTTCCTAGAATGTCAGACTTACACTATGAAAATGGGGAAGTTGGTCAGTATAATGGCCGTCCAAGACTCAAGACGTAGAGAACTTGGCTAGACACCCCTCCAAAAACATACAAGAGGCTAGCAAACATGTGAAAAGGTGAACACCATCAGTAATCATTAGGGAAATGTAACTCAAAGCCACAAGGGGATGCTCTTTTGTGCCTATTAGGATAGTTATTTTCAAAAACAAAAGATTAAAAACAAGCAAAACCCCATAACGAATATAAAATAATAAATGGCAGTGGAGATATAGAAAAACAGAAGGCTTGTGCTTTAGCTGTGGGAATGTCACATGGGATAGCCACTGTGAAAAATGACCTGACAATCCCTTAAAGTTAAACAGAAATGCTGTCTGAACCCGAAATCCCAGTGCTGGGTAGATGCTTGAAAGAATTAAGATCAGGGACCCAATCAGATGTTTGCACACCCCCTGACTGTGCATTAGCAGCATCTCCATAACTGCAAAATGATGGAGGTAATCCAAGTGTCAATCATCAGATGCCTGGATACACAAAGTGTGCATGACGGAGTATCGATCATTCCGCCTCTAAGAAGAGGGCAATTCTGACACGTGCTGCGATGTGGGCTAGCCTTAAGAAGGCTATGCTAAGTCAATGAAGCTAGCTACAAAAAGACAGGAGCCGGAAGATTCTGCTTACACCAGCACCTAGGACTCACTTCCTAGAGCTAGAAAGCATGGTGGCTGTTGCCGAGGGCTGAGGAGAGGAGCAAGGCAAAGTCACTGTGTGATATGAACAGTGTCAGTTTTGCAAGGAGAAGAGGTTCTGGACATGAACAGAGTTGATGGTGGCACAGCACTGTGAATAAATGTAATGCCACAGAAGCACACACTTAAAAAACACTTCAGTGGTAAAAGCGTGTGTTACATATATCTTACCACAGTTTCTTTAAGAGAAGCCGGAAGCTGAGGCCCCTTTCTTCACCAAAGGAATGGAAACTGTTGTGGCTATTTTTCCCCCATTGGCCACAGGAATGAAGAGCTTAACTAAATGGGACTGAGCTGTTGAAAGAGTTCATAATATTTGAGGAAATGCTCTGGGAGACAGCACATAGAGTCCAAATATTGACTGTTCAGACACTTTTTTTTTTCCTTCAGGAGCCAGTAGTAGCTTATGATTATTCACTAAAGTGGGAAAAAAGAAAATTCAAGAAGGCCCATGTCACTGGATGAATGAGATGTTGAGGCTGGCTAGTAAGCCTTAGTAGTGTCCAGAAAAATAAAAGCAAACAATAACAGCTCAGAGTCCTAAAAGAATCACTAAGATGTTTGAAAGCATCAGCGCCACTGTTTCTAGCTCCCTTTACTACCCTGGCAAAGAGCTGGGCAACAGAGTGGGCATTGGTGAAAAGCATACCTGCTTCCTCATCCTTTCATGGGGCTCCGTGTTTAGAGGAAGTCTTGTGGCAGGAGGAGCAGGCTGGAGGATGGTGTCAGAGGTGGGGGTGGCAAGGCCTGGCAGGCAAGGAGTCTCTAGAGGAAGCCAAGGGTATATGACCATTAGCAACTGCCAGACTTCTGGAATACTGCACTGGAAGGGACATGTGTCTCACACGAGTGCATGGCCCGTGGAAGGGAGAAGAGACCATCAGAGCCCCTGGAACTAGATTTACAGATGGTTGTAAGCCACAGTGTGAGGGCCGGGAACAGAACCCCGGTCCTCTGGAAGAGCGGTCAGTGCTTTTAACTGCTGAGCCATCTCTCCGGCTGTCCTCTTACTAGCTACTTCATCTCCTAACCAATTTTCTTTTGGTTATAGGAAATTAATTCTTGATCTCACATCTAACACTTACTTGTTCTGGGTTTGTTCCTGACACAGCTCTCTCAGGCAGGCTGAAGCGCCAGGGCATTGACTAGGGCTGCATGCCATAACCCCATCCTTTTCAGTGGGACGAAAACTTGGAAGAACCCCAATGAGGAAGCATCTGGCAAATCAATTTATTGTTCCAACTGCCTTTTCCAGCTGGGAAGACTTCCATAACTGGGGAGGATCAGCCCTTAGCACTCAGCACCATCCAGGATTCATTGTGGCACTCTAGGAATCCCAAGACATAAATCTATACACACCAATCAAGGATCTGCTTGAACCGGGAGACCAGTGGACGAGACAGGGCTCGAGGGGACTGAGTCTGTGTTGTCTGACACCCAAGTCTCAGAGGTCGGAACCAGAGTGAACAGTGAAAATGCAAGTTTGACTTCCACCACCCCATCCCTGCCTATTAAGAGCAGTGATGAAGAAATGGTCCAAGGCTGCCTCCAGGAGACACATCAGGCCAAGAGGGAAGGGACGAGATAAGGTAGAGGAAGGAATGCTGCAGAGATGGCTCAGCAATTAAGAGGTGTGGACGTCTTCCAGAGGACCCGGATGCAATTTCTAGCATCCACATGGTGTCTCACAATCGTCGATCACTCTACGCCCAGGGAATCCAGAACTTTCTTTTTCTGTCCTTAGACACTTCACACGCTGGGTGCACGGACATACATGTGGGCAAAGCACCCACCACTCCATTTCAGACCCAACCATGTTTGTCTCAAAGCATTTTCCAAAACTCTGACAGGCTGGCCATCTAACTCTGTGGCAGAGAGGAAGCAAACAGTCAAGGGTATTTAAACCATTGTGCCCTTGAGGAAAAAAACAAAACAAAACAAAACACCCAGAGTGGGGACAAGAAGCCAAGAACTCATCTGTAGAGAGAGAGCCAAGCTGGCTTCCACAAGGAGACTTTCTCAGTCAAGTTCTGACGGTCCTGTTAGACTCCAGTTTGAGGATATTACCTTTGCTCTCTGTGGGATGCTGTAAGTACCTGATTTGATGTTTTGCGATGTATCTACTACTCCTACTGAAACGCTACCTCCATTTAATTGTTCTTTTACTTTTGCTTGCTACGTGCTTAAGGAGATAACTCATTTGGGGCTGAAAGTATGGCTGTTGTAGATCAGTCTCGACAGGGCACAGCTGGCGCCGTCAGCAAGATCTACAAAGGTACTGTGTCTGTTTCCAAGGAGTGACTGTTACAGAAAGTCAAAGGGGAAATAAGTCTCAAAAAGTACATCTGGATGTACATCTGGATGGGTATATACGGGATGACGATAGACGGGTGAGGAATGGCGTGGTGATTTAAAACCTCACCCCGTAGAAATTTGGCATCCCATACCTGGACAGCTAAATGAGCACACAAATG